>JANLJB010030553.1:0-26873 GCA_026212285.1 Bursera cuneata | reverse complement strand
TAAGATGAACCGTAACCGTTGGATTACATGGAAGAAATCGGACGGTCCAGTAAGAGTTACCGGCGAGATCCGGTTAAGAAGAATAAAAATTTGGTCAACAGTTCCGGATTTAATAAAGTTAGGACTCCACGTGATCCCCAGTTTCAAGTCAGCTTTCCTCAAGTCCCACAGTAACCTTGTCCGGCGTTGTTCTTACTTCATCATTTATTCAATAATATAACTTTAACGACTCGTTTAAAAGTTGAAAAATTGAATGAGGTTTTTATAAAAATTATTTTTCTAATAGCTAGATTCCTATACAGCAAAAGAAAAATTTACCTTACCTTAAAGAAAGTGTTTCTGGTTTCGTCAAACACAAAGAAAATTCAAAACCAAAAAGCACTCCGAAGACTCCCAATTCTTTTTTCCACCACGGGGGCCCACTACCCACTACTTAAAAGTTCAAACAAGGCCAACCTCTGATTTGTTTATATCACCATTGAAATCTTCAAACCCATCTTAGCCGTCGGATTAAAAAACCACTTTGACTATAACTCCTCTCTCTCTCTCTCTCTCACCCGGTCATCAGGTCATCCAATTTTCCTTATATCCCCCCTTGCCCTCCCTCATTTCTCCCTTACTCTGCTCTCAAACGCCCCTCTCAGATTCCCTCAATGACCATCTGAGCTTTCTCAAGGCTCTCCTCTTTTAAATCAAGCTTTTGTTTATCTAGTATATATTCAATCATGGCGGTGGAGCTGATGGGCTTTCCGAGGAAGATGGACGATCAGATGGCTATCCAAGAGGCTGCAACGCAAGGACTCAAGAGCATGGAGCACCTGATCCGCGTCATGTCTCATCACCAATCGTCCAATCACATGGATTGTACTGACCTTACTGATGTCACCGTTTCTAAGTTTAAAAAAGTTATTTCACTCCTCAACAGGACCGGTCACGCACGTTTCCGACGCGGACCCGTCCACTCCTCACCTTCGTCTTCTTCATCATCAGCAGCGGCGGCAGCCTCTTTGCCCCTTCCCCAAACTCAACAGACCATAACCAGAAATCATCCTTTGGTTCCGCCTACGACTAGCTTCGTCCAGTCACAACCGCAAAGTTTGACCCTTGACTTTACAAAACCGTCTTTGTTTAACACAAATGTCAAAAGTACTGAACTTGAATTTACGAAAGACAGCAGCTTTTGCATGTCATCGAACTCCTCGTTCATGTCATCTGCAATTACTGGAGACGGCAGCGTCTCCAACGGTAAGCAGGGAGGATCCTCCATCTTCTTGGCTCCGGCAGCACCAGCGGTTTCCGCTGGAAAGCCGCCGCTTTCCTCGCAGCCTTACAAAAAGAGGTGTCATGATCATCATGAGCACTCCGATGATCTCTCCGGGAAGTTCTCCGGCTCCGGCAACAGCAAGTGCCACTGCTCCAAGAGAAGGTATGTTGTTTTTTTTCCTTTCGGCGCATTTTAGCATAGACCTGTGTGATTTCATTTGACTGACGCATCATGCTTTGCCGGGCCATGTTCGAGTCTAGTAATCACCGAGTTAACTCAGTATTTTTAATCGTGTCTGGCCACGTTTTTGTTGATAAACTTAAAATTAACAAATGAATTATGGACTTTTAATCGTACGTAGCTTTATTAGTTTTGTCTATTAAATATGATGTTTTGAAAAGATTAAGTCGGTTGAGTTTGATGTGAGTCGGGCGAGTGAACTCGGATATGACCTGAGTGAGACGGCCGAATCTAGAGGTCAACGAGTTTGGTTTCCGAACAGTCTACTATTAATGGGCAGGGCACGCGTGACAATGACAATAAAGAGTCTCATTAAAAGTTTTTGAACTCGGTGCTAGAACAGTTTTGTCTCTATCTGATGCGGGGTAGACTGACTCGTGGTTTGTTTGATTTTTATATTTGACTGTTGACAGTTATCTTTAAACGCACACGGCTCATAATAGTAATTGTAGCGCGTGATAGTGACATACGTTCAATATAATTATTAAATTAAAGAATTTGAGATTACTCAAGTTATTCACGGTTTTTTATTTTTTATTTTTTAGGAAAAATCGGGTGAAGAAAACGATTAGAGTGCCGGCGATAAGTTCAAAAATTGCCGATATTCCCCCTGATGAATACTCTTGGAGAAAGTATGGTCAAAAGCCGATAAAGGGCTCTCCATACCCACGGTAACTACTTTAACTCTCATCATCTTTAACATTGATTTTGATCAAAATTAAATAAACGTTCCTGATGTGATTTTTAAATGTGTTGTTTTGTGCAGCGGTTATTACAAGTGCAGTACCGTTAGAGGTTGCCCCGCTAGGAAACACGTGGAAAGGGCACCAGATGATCCAACGATGCTCATTGTAACGTACGAGGGGGAGCACCGTCATGTTCAAACCGCGATGCAGGAGAATGTGGTCCCGGGTGGTATGGGCTTAGTTTTCGAGTCAACGTAAGAAAAATGCAATAAATTAGTGAAAAGGAAAGTGGGTGGGTGGGAAGACGATAAAAGAAAGGCGTAGACTTTTGTAATATTGAAGTAGTTGAGGGGGTTTTATGTAAATTTTTTGGAGGGGCAGAATCTTAAACCTAAAGCTAAACCCAAAGCTGTTGAGCAATGTTTAAAGTAAAGTCATAATTTTAATTTGATTAATTAATTATTTGTCATTTGGTAGTTGATTAATTTCGGGTCTTAATTAACGACTTGTTTTTATTCTTACTGTGAATGATGTGCAAGATGACTTAAGAGTCAACTATCATGTTTGGTATTTTGTGAAGGCCATCATACTTTACATACCAAAAGTGGTCCATGACACAACAACATGGTGTCATATCAAGGAAATATAGTTATGCATATATCACATGGTACAACACGAATTCATGTATTTCAACTCAGTGGTTGAGTGATTTATTATCATTGGATAAAGGTGGATGGCGGTTATTTATTGCATGGTAAAATTGCAAAAGTTAATAGTGAGTCGGAAGCAAAAATGATGAAGTAATGCAGTGAATAACATCAAAAATCAAATCTGACGCCATTTGTGTTCGGAATCAAATGAGGGCCCTCTTGCCACGAAGAGCCCAATGATTTTGACCTTTTTATTTTCAAATCTCTTTCTTCCAAGTTGTGAACTAGAATTTTCCATCATTGGATTCTTTTCGGGAGAATGAAAACAAGGGCCCAAACTCTTAGTTATCCTCGTGACCATCAGTGCGAGTCCGAATTTTCTAACAATCCCGGCCATAATTCTTCAGAAAAATAAAGTTAATAAATATCAATCAACAAAACCCCTCAATGTGGGGGAAATTATAAAAAAGCTCAAATTAGAGGGTCTTTTAATATAAGCACTCCCTCACTTTTATTTAATTTATTCACAACTTATATTTTAGATGATTAAATTACTCTTCCTTCAAACTCCCTCTCTCAACTCTCTCTCTCTATCTAACCCATACAACCTAGCCTATTTGATATTGACGACGGAGAAGATGAAACGATGCATCATTTTTTACGATTTTCAACGAGTTAGACATGATCTTATGATGGGTTTTGAAGCGTGAATAACTAAAAACTCTTTCTGAAGTTAAATTGCCTATTTTTATGGATTCGAGTGATTAACTTAGACTTTGTTATTTCTAATATTTAAATACATGAAAATAGTTTTTAAATAATGTATTGGAGTTGTTGGAATATTTGAATGATCATACAAATACTATTTTCATGTATTTAAATACTATAAACAATAAATTTTCAAATTCAAAATCATTAACCCAAATTCAATAAAAAATATCTATTAAATCAAATAAAAAAATACATATTTTAAACAATGAAAAAATGGATAGTTTACGTTTAGCAAGAGTTTGTCGTGTTCACACTTCAAAACCGCCGTAGAATCACTCACGCAACCAACTGGTTTGTTCTCTTCGCCAATAAATCATCTGGACAAATATCATTATAATTGACAACTACTCTTCTGCATGAAAGCCACGTGTGTACACAGAGCTGATTATATCTCCACCAGTAACACCTATTAGCTTCCCCTCATGAGTTAAATTTATAAAATTTTCACGTCTCCTTTCTTACACGCAATGGCACCAGTTATGTTTAGTATTTGCTATAAAAAAAACAATTATTTTCGGTTTGAGATAAAGAGTGAAGGCATTTGCCCAAAAAAAAAAAAAATATCAGAGATACAGAATTCAGAACTCAGAAGGCGGTAAAAAAAAAAAAGAAGAAAAGAAAAGAAAAAAAGAGTGCGGCAATAAAGAAAATATATAAAGGGCAAGGTAAGATTTACAGAAAGAAAGCAAAACAAACAGAAATAGGGTGGCAGGAGGGTATGCTTTACTGTCATGCACTTTGGCAGGATCCGTCGAACAATGCAAAAGAAGAGTTGTAAAGTGCTCTCTTTCTCACGCTCTCATCTGATCTGAATCTTAGGGTTTCTCTCTCCTCTAATCACTCAAACTGAATCTAGAGCAGCTTATCAATTCCCACATATTCCATTCCAGTCCCTTCCCTGCTCAACTCATCTCCCCTCAAAGTGTGTCAATAAGCTATCTGACTTTCGCTTTCCATTTCCTAGTGAGTTTTCTTTTCTATCATTTTCTGCTTCTTATGTGCTTGTTTGTTTGGTAGTTGTTGTTGTTGGATTTTTGTTTGGTCAAAAGTTTGGTGAAAGCTCAACTAGAGAAGATGAAGATTTCCTCTTACATGAGTCCTGGTTAGTTTTAGCTTCTTGCGACGTCGATGAATTCGAGAGAAATTGATAAAATCACCTGTAGAAACACCGAATCTAGATTCTCCAAGCTGCTTTAACCTTGAACTGCGATTAAGATTTGAAGTTTGGAGATTAGGATTTAAAAAAAAATATATATATTTAATTAGGGTTTCAGATTCAGATGGCTGAGTCTTTGAATATTAATAATAATCATAGCATTGAGAATTTGATATCTGCAAAGAAAGCATTGAAGCTAAGCTTAGAGAAATCAAAGGTCTTAGGAGTTGCTCTTGAAAAAGCAGGATCAAGATTAGATGAGATTAACCAAAGATTACCTTCGTTGGAGGCTGCAGTACGGCCTATTCGTGCTGACAAGGACGCTCTTGCCGCCGTTGGGGGCCACATTAACCGTGCTGTGGGTCCTGCTGCTGCTGTGCTTAAGGTTTTTGATGCGGTTCACGGGCTTGAGAAATCGTTATTATCGGATCCTAAGAATGATCTTCCGGGGTATTTGTCAGTGTTGAAACGCCTTGAAGAGGCTTTGAGGTTTCTGGGTGATAATTGTGGGTTGGCAGTTCAGTGGTTAGAGGATATTGTGGAGTATTTGGAGGATCATCAGGTGGCAGATGAGAAGTATCTTTCGAGTTTGAAGAATTGTTTGAAGAGTCTTAGGGAATTGCAGAATGGTGAGGGAAAAGTTCGCCTTGATGGTGGGCTTTTAGATGCTGCATTGGATAAATTAGAAGGCGAGTTTCGACGCCTCTTGACTGAACATAGTGTGCCTCTTGCGATGTCATCTCCATCAGCACTTGGTGAACAAGCATGCATTGCCCCATCACAATTACCAGTAGCTGTTATTCAGAAGTTGCAAGCAATTCTTGGGAGGTTGATTGCAAATAAGAGGCTTGAGAATTGTATTTTGATTTATGTTGATGTTCGCAGCTCAAATGTTAGAGCAAGTCTTCAGGCACTTGATTTGGATTACCTTGAGATATCGGTTTCAGAATTTAATGACGTGCAGGGTATAGAGGGGTATATAGCTCAATGGGGAAGGCATTTGGAATTTGCTGTGAAGCATTTGTTTGAAGCCGAGTATAAGCTTTGTAATGATGTGTTTGAGAGGATTGGATTGGATGTGTGGATGGGATGCTTTGCTAAGATAGCTGCACAAGCTGGCATTCTTGCGTTTCTTCAATTTGGGAAGACTGTTACGGAGAGTAAGAAAGACCCAATTAAGCTTTTAAAATTGTTGGACATATTCGCATCTCTAAACAAGTTAAGATTGGATTTTAACCGGCTTTTTGGTGGAGCAGCATGTGAGGAAATCCAGAACCTGACTAGAGATCTCATCAAGAGTGTGATTGACGGTGCAGCTGAGATTTTCTGGGAACTTCTGGTTCAGGTGGAGTTACAGAGGCAGATCCCTCCTCCTCCAGATGGGAGTGTTCCCAGATTGGTAAGCTTTATCACTGAATACTGTAATAAACTGCTTGGGGATTATTATAAGCCAATTCTAACTCAGGTCCTAGTCATTCACCGAAGTTGGAAGCATGAGAAGTTTCAAGAGAAGCTTCTTGTTAAAGAGGTTTTGAAAGTGATGGGAGCTATTGAGCAGAATATAGATACATGGGTGAAGGCTTATGATGATAAAACCTTATCCAGTTTTTTTGCACTGAACAACCACTGGCATTTGTTCAAGCAGTTGAAGGGAACAAAGCTTGGTGAACTCTTGGGGGATACTTGGTTAAGAGAACATGAACAGTACAAGGACTACTATACTACATTCTTCTTTAGAGAAAGCTGGGGAAAGCTTACTGGTCATTTAAGCCGAGAAGGTCTAATTATGCTCTCGGGTGGAGGCCGTGCAACTGCTCGTGATCTTGTTAAGAAAAGGCTAAAGTCGTTCAATGATGCTTTTGATGACTTGTATAAGAAGCAGTCAAATTGGATTATCTCGGATAAAGATCTGAGGGAGAAGACATGCCAGCTTATAGTGCAGGCTATTGTGCCTGTTTACCGAAGCTATATGCAGAATTATGGGCCCTTGGTTGAGCAAGATGCAAGTTCGAGCAAGTATGCAAAATATTCGGTGCAGAATTTTGAGAAAATGCTTTCCTCTCTTTTTCTGCCAAAGCCTGGAAGATATGGCAGTTTCAAAGGCAGGTCACCTGGTGGAAAATATGACAATGGGATGGTGGATCTTCGTCGGACTACTTCTTCCGTTGTGTGACTGCCACTGTGATGACTCTATTACACCAATATCTTCCCTCCGCTATAAGATGGTTATGATTTTATCATGTATATATCGATTCCTGAGGGTTCTGGAACTATAGCAGATCATGTTTATTTTCTTGCATTTAGAGGAGTTCCTCTAAGCATTTGCAACCTATTGCCCAATGTTTCTCCATAAGATGAAATTTTGTAAGCTACCCGAGCCTGATGGGATCTGAATATACTCTCCACAACCTTGACAGCTCTATAAAGCATGGGATTTGAAGAGTGCCAGACATTCCATTGAATGATTTTATGGATCTATTGGATCGGTTCGTAGATAATACTTTTAGATATAAATTTTTCATTTTCCTTTCATAATTGATTCAGTTACTAGCTAGGAAGCATTAGATATCTTGTAATTTGCTAGATTTTGTGTAAAATTATTTGATATATTGTGCCTAGAATCTAGCAGTAATTGATTATCTACTCAACAATTTAGAAAGAAATAATCGGGTCTTGGTCCTTGATGAGATTCATGTTATTGAGGCTTTGAGCTATTGAATGGCTGTTGTTGCTGAGCAGTTATTCATGAACTAGAGCTATTAGATTATTGAAACACTGTTGAGAATAAAGTGTTGGCTTATTGTGTCGTCTGTCGTTTAATGTCAGAAAACTGTTCATCACCCTATTCGTTTCAGCATCTCATCTATGCTCTAATTGTACCACCAATATTCTACTCTTGTAGCTTTGACTGGTAGGACCAGAAGTATCAATCATGTTTTGCTTTCTTTTCTCTATTGGTAATATATTGTAACTTTGCTGTTGCTAGGATGGAATTGTTCTATTGAAATTCTGATTGTTACATTTCTGTTTATGTTATGGTTAGTCCTCATTGTCAACAGCTTCTATCCAAATTTGATGGTGAAAGCTTTCAGATTTATCTTGTAAAACGATGATTTCTTAAGAGTGCATTTAGGGTTGGCAATTTTACTCAGTAGAAACTTCTTGTAGAAGCATTCACTGGGAAAGTTTTCTGAAGTTTCATCAGGAAGTGCCTGGTTTTTCTTAAGAAACACAAACACCTAGTGTATTGGTCTTGGAATTGGTCCCTCGTCACCAACTTCAACATATTGTTAACTTTCCAAGAAAGAAAAGCAAAATGGCCCACCAGAAGAAGAATTTTTTCTGCAACTTGGACGCAATGATGTGTCATCTTGAAATGAAGCTCTGTATTACGTTCTTGAATAAAAGTAGAACTGCTTATAAGAGAAAAATAAGGCACAAAAGTTTCAGAAGATGAAGGCCGCGCACGCTCGGATCCAGAAATTTGATTTCACGCAAGAGCACATGAACATGTTGTAGCTCAGTTCGTCACTAGGTGTTCCTTCTGGTACACTCTACAAGATCCAAATCAAATAGTCCTAGTGAAGATCTGGGGTTCAGACAACCTGCTAGGAAGTAAGAACCTAACACAAAGAGTAACAGTGGTTTGGTTGGGTGTTGCAGATAGACCTGACAGAAATGTTTTCATTAATGGGACGGCAAACAGAGATGTTTCCCAAGAAGCAATTTGTGGCGGCAATCCACTTAAGCTTCAATTAAGTTAGGTTCAAGGTTCAACATATGACAGGTCAATTTCAATGAAAATTGCTAGAAGATAATATTTGTTGACATTTTGTGGAAGGGAATTTAGACTAATCAACTCGAAGGCGTGTCGTTTGATCCAGTTGAGTTGAATTCTCCTCGGGTCAATAGAAGAAATGATGGATAAATTTGAACCTTCTACGAATGTCATTGTTGGTGAAAGTCCTTACCCACCCTCTTTGAAAATCCCAACTTTGTTTTGGATTAATTCGGGAAAATGTCAATCCAATTGCCAATAAGTTAATTGATTAATCATACTTTTGATTTGATTAGTCGGATATTGGACTTTGCTTTCTTCACTTTTACGACATTGGCTATTTGAGATTTGTTTTTCATAGGGATGTTTTCATATTATACCAAAATTACAATAATATTTGAAAAAAAAAAAAAAGAAATAGAAAATGAGGCCGTGTAACAATGAAGGGATTGGATTGGATTGGATTGAATATGGAGGATTTGGATATGATAGGATAGGAAAAAAGGTGGATTTGCTTTGCTTGGTGGCACAAAGACCAGATAATATTAATGAATAATGATAGCAATGGGGCAATGTTATGTAATAAATTAGATTTTAAATGTAAGGAGATAAGGTAGGTTAGGTAATGGGTCGCGGGTGAGAAGAGTAATTGAACAGCAATTGGTCACCTCTAATTGACCCCATTATTATTATTATTATTTTCATTTTAATTAATCCATCAATTAATTATCCTTGTTTAGAATATCTGTCTGCCAATACAAAGTCCACAACATTTTTTTTATATTATTTATGAAATAAGATAAAACTCCCATCGGCCATTTCTTGTCGATGTGGAGTCTTTTTAATGGCCAAAATTTTGACATGCATTTTTTTATTTTTAAAAAATATTAACAGCTGGATCATCCAATTAGAATATTCGGCCGTACGATTTACAGCTTGTGACCCACCAATTATTCTATCGATTAACAATTTTTTAAGATGATATTTTCAGTGCTCGATGATTTTAGCCAGTTGTTAAGAAAGACCAGTCAACTCAGGGATTGGGTGGCTCTGGCTGATCCTTACTGTTCTCCGTCCAAAGAATCGTCGTAATTGGCCCAATTGTATTATAATTTTTTCTTTCGTAAATTTAATAGTATCGTGAAGACCTTTTTTTTTTTTTTTTTTTTTTTTTAAAAATTTTANTCGTGAAGACCTTTTTTTTTTTTTTTTTTTTTTACAAATTTTAGAATAAAAACATATTTTAAAAGACAAATTGGTTAATTTTGATTGGTTTCAAAACTGAGTAAATGGAAAACGGAACATCTAAGGCCGTGTTTGGAGACAAAGTATGTTGACTTAAAAATTTGTAGTTAGATATTCGATTGCCATAGAAGCATCTCAGAAGTATTTTATAATAATAAAAACCTACTTGACTATAAAAGGATATGATGAAACGCTACAAAATGAGTAATTTTGATGAATTAAAAAAAAAAAAAGAAAGAAATGGTCCACTTTAATAGACAACGCGTCCGCATACAATGGATTATTTTAAAGAGAAGGAANAATTAAAAAAAAAAAAAAAAAAAAAAAAAGAAAGAAATGGTCCACTTTAATAGACAACGCGTCCGCATACAATGGATTATTTTAAAGAGAAGGAAAGTGATTAGCACCATCCGTAGTTGTTGGGACCCACACGCGCGACGCTATCTGTTATTAAACGACACATCGTTTAAATACATTATTAATTTCTGTCATGTGCATAAATAGACGAGTAATTATCAATACTACCTCTACCTTTTACTTAAATTTTATTCATATAAAATTTTTGATATTTTTTTTTTTTACCATCCTTAAATTTTAAAAACATCTCTTCTGAGATCCTTGAGTTATATTTTTTATTAGTTAATATTTATTGACCTTCATATTCTAACAACTTTACTATTTTACC
Organism: Bursera cuneata; assembly: GCA_026212285.1. Lineage (NCBI taxonomy): Eukaryota > Viridiplantae > Streptophyta > Magnoliopsida > Sapindales > Burseraceae > Bursera > Bursera cuneata. The sequence goes on along the minus strand of JANLJB010030553.1, from coordinate 16,398 downwards.
CTTACTAATAAATATGAAAATAGAGTAATTTCTAAAAGATAAAATTAGATTAAATTATCAAATTATCATTGGAATAAATGCTTAATATTTCAACTAGGAGTTACAATATACAAATGATATTTTATACATATTTAAAAATGGTGAATAATTTTTTTTACTTATTATATAATATTTTATTGATAATATTATTTTTTCAAGAATTCTATTTAGATGGTTTTTATTTATTTTTATATTTAAATATTTATTCACACTTTATCTTTATTAAATTATTAATATTTCATAACATAATTATTTTAGAAAAAATTTAGACTCCCCTATGGTTAGGCATTAGTACAATATCACCCATCAAGTTTCATCTTAATTATCACAAAGCCTATTGATAATTTAGTTTCCATTGAAATTTCAAGTTTACATCTATGCTAAATCACACTTATCACTAATGAGTTTACTAAAAAATCGATTAGTTTACATGATTGCTGAAAAACCTCTCCTACTTTAGAGGGGGTTTTATAGGGATTCATGAAATCTGTTAGGGGACATGTAAAAATATTTAACTATAAGGGGGTTATTAGTTTTTTAATATTAAGAAATATAAGAAGATAAATATGGGTATTATTAGAAGACAACCAAGAAATACTAATTTGTCCTTTCATCTATTGTTAACTGATGGAAAATATAACTGAAGAACTTGAGAAGGGATTTTTTGAAAATTTATGGTTGATGGAAAAGAAGAAACACAAAAGTTCTATATGAGTAAAATTTAAGTAAAAAGTAAGAGTGGTGATTGATAATTACTTATAAATAAACGTTTGTGGTAGGATAGGATACACATTTTTTGGGTTTTAAAGTTATTTAAGGTTGTCTAGATTTTTTTGTAATTTTTGTTAATCAAATTCGAATTTAAAGTTAATCAAATAAATGGGAAAAATCATATATTTATTGTCTGCAAATGGCAAAAAATAGCAAGCGCAGGTAGGTTTTCTAGTCACTTTCTCTGCCAAGTGATAAGGAACGTGTCAAACTAGTTGGTTCTTGGTTGCCTATGCCTTTGCCTGCCATGTACGTATACGTATAGGAGTTATGTATGTATGTATTTTGTGTATATATAAACAGTTGGATAATTCATTCTCCAACTTTTCTCTTCTCTTCTTATCCATAATATCATATATATACAATAGAATTAGGTTTCTCTCCCTCTGGCTCTGGAAAGTTATTAAGAAATTAATTGTTTCAATAAATCATTTTTTAAGCTGAACGCCCCTCTCCCTCTGTTCTCTTGTCTGTCTTCCATCAACGAACAATCGATGAGAAGAACAGATCCAAAAACCACCGAGAAGGAGAGGGGAAGGCTCACATACTCATCTTAGATAATGGAAGTCTTGGTGGGTCCCCCTTATAGCATGGACGTCTCCCCGTCCTGCGTTCGAGACCGGACTACTGGTGTTCCCGCCCAGGATAAGCTTGTTTCATCCTCTTTTCTCTTCGACGCCGCTGGAGGAGGAGATCGACAGCCCCAACTTGAACCCTCTGCTTATGGATCCGATGATGATTCTTCCGATAGTTCGTCCTCGATCGGGGATCCGGGGGATACCGAAGAAGAAGAAGAAGAAAATGAAAACGAAGACGTCTCTTCGCCCAAAGGAGAGGAAGAGCAGCGCCACAAGTTCTGTTTGGATTCGTTAGAAGACTCGCTTCCCGTCAAGTATCACTCTATGCTCAGTCTCAGCTATTTTTAACTTTTAATCTAGCTTGCTTTTATATATATATAATATTATAATTGGTTTTTGTGTTGCAGGAGAGGATTATCAAATCACTTCACTGGGAAATCAAAATCTTTTGGAAATCTATTAGATGTGAGTACGTGTAGTTTGAAGGATGTGGAGAAGCCAGAGAATCCATTTAACAAGAGGAGAAGGTTATTGATGGCAAACAAATGGTCCAGGAAATCTTTCTATTCTTGGCAAAACCCAAAGTCTATGCCTCTTCTACCTTCTCTTAACGAAGATGATGATGACGACCACCACAATCAACAGCTTCAGCCTCAGAGACAAGAAGAAGAAGATGAAGAGGAAGTCAAAACCAAAACTTCAACTAGACCCAAGTTTGGTTTCAAGTCACAAAGTTGTTTCTCCCTTGCAGATCTACAAGAAGAAGATGCAGATGATGAATAATAGTATGATTAGGTTAACTTTTTCTTTTTTGTCTTAATTTAGAAGACAAATTTTAGTTAATGTAAATAAATAACTTTTATTTTTATTTTATTTTTCAAAAAAAACAAAAAAAGACTTAGTTGCAATTCTATTGTCTTTAATCTGAATGGATGGGATATGGATATGGATGTAGTGTTTGAAACAGCCAGATTTTTGTTGGTTTGGTAACTTTGGTTTTGTTTTGTTTTCCATATTTATGATATTATTATTATTATAAAGTCTTGTTGAAGATGAGCATCTCACACTTGTTGATGGGTAAGTATTGATAGCAACCCTACAAGTTGATCTTAGCCAAAATCCAGTCAGGATCTTCAGAGTTCATGGCAGAAACCTAACTCTTTTCTTTTATATATAATATTTGATGTAAATAAAAGGGGATATTATAAAAATTTGTAGAACAACAAATTAAGATGAATGCGTGCCAACTGCCAAATGTTATTAAAATTAAATATAATATATGCGAATTCCAAACTTATCTTTATCTATCTTATCTTTGGAAAGCCCAAATTTTCATGTGCACATATAGCTCCTTACAAGGAACCCTTTTCCTTTGTCTTTTCTGGCACGTGTATTGCATGCAGCCTTATCCTGTGTGTCATCGCTCCCCAACCCTCTTATCTTTCCAATGCCATTTATGTCGTTTCTTTCCAATTTCTCTTATATTCCGGAATTATATGCATGCCTTTGCCTGCTATCGTGATAGGATTTGACAATCTGTTATTACGCTTTGTGGATTATCAAATTCATAATCTTAATCATTTAAACAAAGAATTTTGGCTTCATCATGCACGTCGCATGCATTGCATTCCACTCCTTGTGTCTTCTAATTACAATTTCAAACAAAAATACTCTTTTAGATAAGATGTTAAAAGAAATATGTTTTCGGATAAATTGCTAAAAAGATTTTGAAAAATATAATGATATTTGTCAACGCATTTTATCACGTATCAATGTGAAAAGGGTATATTCATCATTAGATATGTTGAATGTCATTGTTAAATTAACGAGTAATATTTAGTAACTCATAAATACAAATCTAATTATTGTCGATTTAATAAGCAACATTTGTCAATTTAGGCATACTAATCTAACAAATAATCTCAAAAAGTATATTCAACATTAGATGTTGAATTTCATAGGACTATAAATAATTGAGGTTTTGTCAAAATTTTAAAGAACCCCTACAACCTAGTTATATTTCCCACATTTTCTAATTATTTTACTATTATAAAACAAAATAAGATAATGTTCTATGTAGATCCCTAGCCAATGTAAATTTTATCTGATTTCTTTCACTTTTTCCCCAAAACTAAATTTACTCACAATCATCTCGTAATTTCTCTATTCAATCCAGAAAAAAAATAAAAAAAAAATTCTTTCAAATTAGATCACAAACCACTCATCACTCATGAGGTTTATTGACAGAAACCATTCTTATAACTTAGTCATTAAATTGTAATTTGACATTAGAAACTTAAATAGAGGGTGGAGACGAGTGGTGGGCATGGGCTAGTATAATGGGCTGGTGTATGTTTTATGGGCTTTTGGGCTTACTAAAAGGAATCTTATAAAGTAACACACAATTAAATGGAAGACTACATAAATAATGTCGTCTCTACTCTCACCGCGTCGTTTCACACCATTTTCCTTTCCTCACTTGATGCGGTGGAGCATCAGTGCTCGGACTAGGACTAGGAGTAATCTACCTTTTAGCTTCCGCGTCTCGAGTCGACTTATCTCAAATTCAATGAGTGAAACCGACACCCGTTCCAATCCCATCAGTTCCCCGAGCGATGTGGTGACGACAGAGAACACCGATGACGTTCTGGTACAATATGTGGTGCTCAGACGAGACCTGATTGACACGTGGCCGATGGGGAGCGTTGTGACACAAGGATGCCATGCCTCCGTGTCTGCCATTTGGTCCCACAAGGACGATCATCACACTGTTCAGTATTGTAGCCCCCAAAACATCGATTCGATGCATAAGGTACAGGAGTCTTTTTCGTGTTAAGCTTAATGTTGTTATATGCAAGCTATTACAATGTAAGATATGTTAGGGATTTTAATTAAAACACATTTACATTATCAACCTGTGAATGATGCTGGAAATGTATCAAGTAAATTAGTAGTTGCTTTAACTTTTTTTTTTTTTGGGAGTTTGTAGGTTACCCTTGAGGTGAAGGGAGAAACCCAGATTGTGAACTTGTCGGAAAAGCTCAAAGCTGGTGGTATTGACCATAAGCTGTGGATAGAGCAACCTGAAAACATTCCAACATGCCTGGCCACAAAACCCTACCCCAAGTCCATGGTGTCCTTGTTTTTTAAGAAGTTGAAACTTTGCAAGTGATGTAATGTCATTATTTTTCTTACACGGATTCTCTTCAAACTATTAAGAGTTGTCACTCGGACTTTTTTAATTTATTGATCTCTTTTATTGGATGGCAATTAAAGATGGCATGGTCAGTTTGTTCATTTCGCGACGGTAGGTGAAGATCAACTGGAAAATAGAAGAATCAAGTACCGCAAGATTGTTTGCTGAAATGCTCTTGTTAGTTGTTACACTCTCGAGAAGTCCAAGAACGAGTAATTCTACGACCACAACGTATTTTAAGAAAACGAGTAACGCTCTTGTTTTAGAGTTTATTCGCATTTGAAACTATGTCAATACATTAAATCTTATTTAACTGATCGCTTTATATATATCCTTTCGAGATAGAAAGAGAAAATTAAAGCGTGTTCAAACATCAATAATAGCACACAAACGCATCAGGCACGGGAAGGATGGAAGGATGCGAATAATGTGAAAATTTACTAGGAGGTCTCTCTACACTAACATAGTCGTCAAACTCTAAATAATAACAGGGAGTGAATTCAATACAGTTGAAAAATCATGGTAAAATCCTGTCTCAAACAAGTAAAAATGCTAGCGCAAAACTAAAAAACGAAAAGACAACTTTAATTATCCTTCACCTTCAGATACCTTTTACTGTAAACATATGGCTCAAATATAACGTCACTTTCTGAATGCCTAAATACAAAGTAAACAACAAAAATGGGAGGGCCAATCTTCCAATTTGTAGGTAAAGCACCTGCATTAGTGCAACGAATAAAAGATAAGAACATTAATCAACAAAACTCGCATTTAAGTGAAATACAAGCTATGCATTCAGATGCATCAATGAAATTGCAACTTATGTGTCAATTGCGAGTAATTAGTACCGGTGTGCCAGAAATAATTTTGTTGAAATCCTACATCAACTGCCTCCCTTCTGCTTGAGAGTGATCTTATCCCCCAAACTAAGGGCAATACCCTGGGTCTTGCTCCTTATCCTGATGTAGCCACTCAGCTTGCCATCACTCTGTTTCTCTATGCTTACATTTACCAATGCGTCTTCACCAAACACACTCTTGGCATACAAATTTGAAGCCAGGAATCCACATTCACCGTCCAACGCAGAACTGCAATGCAAAACAATCAAGCAGCAATGGAGAAATGATGTTAACTATCCAATGCATTGATCCAAAAACACCTCCTAGATATGTCCCAACTAATCTTCTAACAGTTTCCACAAAAAGAACTCTTATAACTCCAAATACTCTGACAAATGAGGTGTTATTATGCTATTGAACTATAAATTACGACAATTATATCAGGTTAACCAACAAACTATAATATGAAATCTCCTGAACAATGTCACTTCTCCCAATTCATCTGAATGTGCATTGCTTATTCCACTTCAAACAAAAAACATGTAACCCTTCACTTAACAGTGAAGTGATGTTGAAAAAATACCATACTTACGGTGCAGTGAGACATTTCATGTTGGTTGATTTGATTATATGATCAAGGAATTCCTTCTCATCTTGAAGGACCGTGTTAACAGCAACCTGCATTATAGAAAACAAATGAAGATTAAAACAAGGGTGTCAACTAAGTAACAGTAAGAAGAAAAAGTTCAATAATTGCGGGTAAAAGACAACTTGTAATTAGCTCTGGTAGTTAACCACCACTTATGTCTGCTACTGCACTTGAGGATGAGATTCAAAGCAAATAGGCCCGTGAAATTAAAACTATAATTATTGCAACAAAAGATTTAGATAGTAATTCTAAACTTCATGAAATAAGAAAGAGCAAGTTATCACTCTAGTTGAGACCCATTATCACAACAGTTTGAGCTTACTGTGTAAGAAACCACTAGCATACTGAGTGGAAAAATAATTTAGGACCCAGATGCCAAATTACATCTTATGTAAACCACGAAAAACACTTAACAATTGTATCAAAAAGACATGGCATATACCTTGTTTTCCCACTCGAACTCTGCCCACATAGTCCTAAAAGCTGCATCTGTACAAACTGCAGGAGAGATATAGTCCATGATGTCAATATGAATGTCGTTAAGGACAACAACTGTTCGCTCGAGCACATTTGAAGTCTCGTAAACAATATTCCCAAATATGACTCCAGTCTCAGTTGACGACACCTTGATGTTGGCCTTTATTTGCTTGCTTGATTCAGGTGCTAGTGTATAGTTCTGTGGACGCTCAACAAGTTTAAGATCACCCATGGTTGCCAACTCCAAGCACAAATTCTGGAGGGTTTCCTTTGTGCGATTAATAACTGTAACATCAAGAACAATATCATAATGATGAACGGTCACATACGCTTCAGCATACACAGGGTCACTAAATCCAGTTAATTGAAGAATGCGGTTAAGCTTATTTGCATCATCCCCATCCTTAATGAACTCTCCAGTTGCACGTTTTAGATCATCTTGTACCTCATCTTCCAACTCCAGCTGACTCATTCCCTGGAATTTAGTCATAGTCAGGAATTTTGATTATAGATCATATTAACATATAATCATCAACAGAAATGATGGAAGAAAAAAACAACTGAATTCAAGAAATATCAAATCATTATTCATTTAACAATACCAAAAAGTCCCAAGTATATCAACTACCAAGTTTTTATTACGAAACAAAAAATCAAATGTGTTTATCAAGTTCACAAAGTCAAAGCTTGTATCAGGCAAATCATTAACATTCCAATCCCCCTTCTCCTCTCTCTCTCTCTCTTATTCTTCTATTTATTCATTCTAGCATATTAAATTTTTTGACATCACACAATCTTGAGAAGAAAAATCAACATGCCTTGCCTTGAATTAAGTAGATTTAAAAATTGAGTATCAAATGCTAATAACAATTCTAATGGTTAACTGTTATACATAAATAATAATATGACAATCCTGCAGGTACACATAAGACAAAAGGCTGCTGCTTAGGATGACTATATTTTCTTCACCTTTTGAGTTGATCAATCCATTCTAATGAACAAATACTACTCAAAAAGAAAAAAACATGCATATGCAGAAGCCTGGGCAGCTGCCAACGTTGCAGCAATACCATGAAAAAATAATTTATGGTAATCAAGTATGAGAGTTTAAAGCAATAAAAAGCGACAAATTTTTAAAACTGACAGAATCATTGAGATGAACATTAAAATCATTCAGAATAAGGAATCCTCCGTCGTCCACACATTCAATAGGAAGAAAAGGCAGAGGGTTCTTACCTTCCTGCTCTTCAGATGGTAGAAATCAATAAGGTCATCTGGCTGTGCATGAGAAACCTGAGCCTTTGCCTTTAATTCCTCTGTTTCCCTCAACTGTTTCTCTGAAAGCATTTTTACAAAACTCTGGCGACAAGACTGCAACCATATTTTCCTGACCTCATCACCAGTATTGCAAAGTAATCTCATGCACAGAACAATCCTATCATAAGAATCATTATCAATTGGGTGTGGAAGCACTGAAGATTGTCCTAATTGCAGCATTGAGACCATAATCAATACTGCCTGTGAGGATGCTTTATTCACTTCAACATGAGATGACTGCACCTCCTCCAATCTCAGAACAAGCTTTGTCAGTGTGCAAGCCACAACTGCCCCAAGGAAAAAATCACCAGTGAGAAGAAGGGATCTTAAATTCCCAGAAGTCAGTGTTCCCTGGACAATGGTAGGGGGTGAAAAAGCAGTTTCAGAGGCAGCACTCTGAGTAGCATAAGTTCCATCAGCAAGAATGGCAGGTCTTCTGGAAGAAACAGTAATTGAGTTAGCTTGCTGCTGAACCTTCTTAGAAGAATCAGTTTCTTCCCCTTCTTCGGAAACAGAGAAGAATGGTAACTCTCCAAGACACTGCTTGATAGTTGCTATGCCACTCTCAACTTCAGAAAGAGACTGGCAATACTCTCCAATGATCCATAGAGCACAAGAACAAACCCGTGCGGCTCTGATTTGGTAGAAATTGTCTAATAGCCTGGTTATAATAGAGACCCTCAATTTAGGATTCATTTCAATAATTTCCCGTACAAAAACAATAACATCAATAGCTGAAGCAACATTGCTGTCTCCTAAGAAATCCATCAGCAGATGTACCACTGTACTCGCCACTTCTGGGAACTTAATGGCACAAGAATGGATAGCTTGAATGAGCATTTGCCTATATTCACCGTTCTTCTCAAGCTCTCCATTCTGAGTCTTAACAACTTCCTTCTTCAACATAAGAACAACCTCACTGATGCTCCGTGGAGTTATCAACTCGAGTACAATATCAAGTGTCTTCCTCCGAATGTCAAGATTAGGACTGGAAAGTGCCCTAAGAACATCCATGATCAGATCAACCATAATATCTCTATGTGAAGACTTGAGCTCATTCAGTCTGTCAAGCACAATAAGCTTTACGTTATTATCACTCTGTGAAAGAAGGAGCTGACAGTAGGTGTTAGCAGCAGCTCTAATAGCAGTGGGTGCGGATGAAAGAGATACAAGTGTCCCAGCGCATTCATAAATAACTGCAGTTGAAGGGGCATTCAACAAAGATATAATAATCGTGATGTACTTGCCCTTCTCTCCCCGGTTCGTTCTACACACTTTCCGAATCAATTCCAACACAACCATTTGAAGTAATTCACCCCATTCAGAAACCCTATCAACATGGGTCAAAAGGTAATTAACTGCTCGATCCTGGTCACAAGTAAATAGCATGAGAAATGCATTTCTCTTAGCAGACTGATCCTGCTCTGTTGAAAGAACCTTCTCAATCATTTCCGGTGCATCAACCAAAAGCTGCTCACCCTGTGGAAGCTTATATATTGACATTACAGCTAATATAGCATTCCTTCGAATATATGGATGGCGATGTGCCAAATTTTGCAAAACTGAAGGAATCAACGGCTCAATTATTTCTGTCTCATTTAAGCGGCAGAGAAACCTCAGCGTAACCCCTCGAATATACTCATTTGGGTGCTGAAGATTGTTCCTTAAATTTTGGCATATCAAAATCATTTCAGGCAAGACCCTACCCTTTGTATCTGTCTTCTCAATGATCTCCAAGTATAACAGCAACAGTTTTTGTATCGTGTGGTCCTCGGAAGGCAAAACATATCTTACAATTGTGATAAAAAGCTGTGGTAAGGTTTCACCATTCAACAAAAGCATAATTGCCTTCTTCATAGCATCAACCTTTGCAGGCACATCGCTGCCTTCAAGAGCTTCCTTAATTTCATTTGCAATTGCTGGTGTTCCTTTGTCAAAGTGAATGAGCAGAGTACAGGATTTCTCCATTTTTTCAAATTGGTTTTCTGGTCAAACAGAAGATATATAGCAATTCATATCAATAACTTTAATCTAAACTACACATAGTAGGATTTACGCTAGGCAACATTAAATAAAGAGAAAAAGAATAAAGAAAAAAAAGAAAAGAAAAAAGAACACCTCTATAGATCATTAATCAAAGTTTAAAATTTTCCATTTTCCATCATTTTTCTAAATAGACCAGAGATTCAGATAAAATAATTCGAATTGGAACTAAAATCCGAAAGCTTTAACCTTAAAATATCCATCACACTAATCGATTATCAGTTCACCTTATCTAACGATAAGGCTATGAAAAGAAAATATTTCCACTAGCATACTGCAAACTGTCTTGATGAAAAACCATTCCCAATCATGTAATCTACCTAATGCCAAACCAACCTATCCTCATTACGCGAACATACATTTATATACATGTAATTTCGATCAACTAATTGTTGCCAAGCTGTTCACAAAAGTTAGGGGCCAGATCAGATCTAAAATTGAAATTCAAAAAGCATCAAAATCACAGCATCCATTAGCTGAATCGAGATCTCACTGATATTTACACTAATATCGAACACCATAATCAATTTCTCAGAATTCACATCAGGAGCATATACAAACATTATATCTAACATCTCCTACTTCAGACTAGTGCGTAATCAGCTGAATAATATAACATGCCTTCGAACGAAATATAAATCTTCAAATTGCCGAGAAAATGAATAATGAAATTGGCGAGATCTACGAATAGATAGATAGAAAAGATAAAGAGAAACGAACCTTGAGCGATGGGGATCTCCAAAGAAGAGAGTGGTTCCGAGAAATTGACTGTACTTGGAGACGCGAGAGTGAAGAGATTGGCTATTAGATCTTGAAAATTTTCATATTATTCTTCTTTTTAAGGTTTTTACAGGAATAAGTGAGTAGCTCGCAGATCTGAAGATCTGCCCCGTTTAGTTTATATTTGAGCGTAAGGAGCAACCGAGAAGGCCAGCAAGGGTATATTCGTCATTTCAATTATTTGACATTTTTATTTTGGTAATGGATTAATTCTAAATAATATATTTTTTTAAAACGGAACGCTTGATATGTATGTGTTTGGGGTTTGACCTCCATTGACCACCATTTAAAATTAAAAATATTATTTAGATTTAATTAAAATTAATGTAATTTTTTTTATAGGTTGGATAATCGACGTTTTAAGTGGAGAAAATAAACTTTGATATTCAAATTTTTTAAGTCATTAATTATTGACAAATCGTAAACCGTATCTATCAAAATTGTTATAAAGTTATTTTTAACAATTTATTTTGTGCTACCATGTCACATATTTCGTAAACACATATTAATATTGAGGCCTTCATTACAGCAAGCAGATCGCCCTAGCATCCCCAAAATCGGTTGATCACCGTACCATAACTAGACTAAAGAATCTAGAGAAATATAATATTCAAACTGACTTAATGAGAGATCGTCTCAAAAGGTGTATCACAAATTCACAATTGACCATCCCATTTCACATATCTAAGATGGGATCTCAAATTAAACAAACTCTTTCAACTCAAACTATGACAACTAGTCACAATTAGTTCCTACCTCATGAGTTGGCAGGTAGATCTTGGAACTATATAAACCCTTCCAACCTAAGCCTCAATAATTAAACATGGTTGGTTCCCACTCCATAAATCTCAATGTAGATAATGGACTATATAAACCTTCCACCCCAAGCTTCAATTATGCAGCTATTTTCCTTCTCTGTCTCTCGAAATTTCCCGGTAAGTCCAAAATCCAACGTAGGTGTCAAAAGATTACAATAGAAATGTTATAACCAACACCATCGCCGCACCCCTAACTGTATTTTTCTACTTTGTGTGCATTGTTTTGTGATAATCCTTGAATCACGTCTCATATTATCAGTACTTCGACATCAACACATAAAATTCAAAAGATCAAAAAACAAAATAAGTCACTAATTTGGTTTGAACGAATTTATATTTTCACAAGAAATCCGCGAAGGCTCGTTCAATTACTTGGTTAGCTTCGCCATTTACTCTCTGAAATAAAATGTTTATATTTCACATGTATGCCTTTCCTTCTCCACAAGATGAGTAACGCATAGCCACATACATTCATACTTCGACAAAGCTGGATTCTATGTTTTACCGTGAAAACGCAAAATTGTTCTGAATGGGGTTTATCATTATTTTTTGCTCGAGTATTGCACATTAAAAGCCTTTTTCTTTTTATCAAGCTAGCAACGAACTGCTTTTGGCAGAAGGGAACTTTAGGAAGAATTTTGAGTCATCTTTGGCTCTGCAATTTACATAGATATATATACTTTTACATTTTGCAGATTATTGGAAAGTAGCTATTCAACTGCGAAGAAAACGACGATCAAATTCTGTAGGTTGGAACAAATAATCTTCGAAACCCCCTATATCACATAAAAAGAGACAGAGAATCGACATAGTATATTCTATATTATGTACAAAGATGAACAAAACCTTGTTACTACAGCCAAGAGAGAACAGAAGGCAGCGGCAAGTAGTGCATCGAATTGATCTAGTTTTTGTTCTCAGAGGTATTCATTACTGGACCACCAAGCGTCTGGCACAGAAACTACAGTAAAACTTCCTCTTGGTCTTGAAGTAGAAAGGCAAGAAACAAAATCTCCACTGGCTTTCGACATCCATGGCTTGTACCATCCCTCCACAGTAGGGGCAGGCTCCTGGTGCTGGCTGCCTTCCTATCACTCTCTCATCCTCATCACAAACGAACACCAAACACATCTTCGGAGATCTTCCCTTTTCTCGGCCGACGATCGACTTCTTCCTCGCGAAACAAAAGCAATTGTCTGTTGCAATTGTACAACGCGTATGCTAAGAAGTTATTTATAAGAAGAAAGCTGTGCAAAGAGAAGATGTTTCGAAGAAAGAGAGGCTGTTGTGGTTACGGAGTTATTAAGACCGAGAAGAAGAAAATAGCCTAATCTGGAAGAGAGTCGTTTGTAGAAACAGAAGGCGTTTGAACAAAACAAAGCGTGTCCTTGCGTTCTAGAATATTCAAAACCGACCCGAATAGTTTTTTTCTCTTTATCACAAGTTCAAAAAATAAATAAAATAAACTTTTATTCTCAATCTTGACGTTTTGAACTTTTGATTATTATTCTACGATTGTTTCTAACGCAACCTCTAAGAATCTTTTATAGTCTTTACGAGTTATTCTCTTATATAACATTATTTTGGCTCCTATACGTTACGAACACTAGCGTGAAATTTATCCACAAGCGCTGAATTGGAGTTCAAGTTTATCAACCCAGCCTGGCCGTGGACTACAACAGTTTTATGGCCCTTGGGCTATCGCTAGGATTCAACAACCCAGCTTAATGTTCTGATTTGAGTGTCTGGACCGGGCAGCAAATATGGCCCATGATCTCGGAGCCATCATAAGTAACGTAATTTCCTGAACAAACTTCTAGTTTTAAAGGCTGAAAGTTCATCTTTGGAGTCTTGGACTATAACGACACCTTATAGGCAAAGCTAAAAAAAGAGTGAGAGAGATGAATGCATCCACTTCTTTGTCCATTATAGGCAATATTTGCATATGATTCACATGGTAGCATGTGTCCGATCAAGACCTCATACAACAAAATGCATATAACTTATCCCACTGCCATGTGTGTTAGCTCCGGAAATTTTGATTAAAGAAACATATGTTACGACTTTTAAGTAATTTTTCAATCCAAGTTGAAGTTGAAAATTCATTGAATTTCCAGTCAATAGTTGTCTTGAACATTTTTATGGGTTATCACTGAAAACTTAGGGTAGGTCAAATGAATCGACACTTATCTTGAAATATTTTATATTTGCAAAAATAAGTTCATAAGAATAATTAAAAACAAATTTATTAAAGAAAAAAAACTAGGCTAGTCAGGAGCCAAATGATTGGAAATGGGAAACCGTTTTGTTAGTTAAAAAGTCAAACATACCTCTCCTCTCCTGCACATTCAGTAACGTGTTGTCCACCTCAAATCTCCTCCGATTCGAGGCTTGAACACGTGAAATGATTCTCCTCAGCATCAAAGGAACATAATTATAGTCATTTTAATACTCATAACTGCGAGTATATATATAGTATAGATCTGTCAATAGATCATCAGACTCAACTGTGATTGATCTTTAACTATTCTATTCTTGCTCTGTGTCTGGTCTCCCTGATGGAAATTAGATCGTTGCTTTCATGTGGACTACTCGGAATCTTCTTCCTCTTTTCTTCTATCCATTCACTCTCATCACTGTCAGACTCAACCCATCAAATTTCGTCAAGACGTTCACTTAGAGTTAGTCGCACTGCCACAATTCAACAGTATCTAGTACCCCACAACATTGTAAGAGCAAAGCTTGGACTCCCTCCACTTAAATGGAGCAAAAAGCTAGCGAGTTTCGCTTCGTGGTGGGCACACAGGCGGCAGGTAGACTGCAACTTGGTTCATTCAAACAGCAATTATGGGGAGAATCTCTTCTGGGGGAGTGGCAAGGACTGGAAACCAGGCGATGCAGTTGCAGCCTGGGCTGCGGAGAAAAGTTACTACAACTACAAGACCAATGCGTGTACTAAAAATAAAGATTGCCTGCACTATACGCAGATGATTTGGAGGCAAAGCTTGAAGGTTGGGTGCACAAGAGTTGTGTGTAAAAGCGGAGATACATTTATCATGTGTAACTATGATCCCCATGGTAACGTGGTAGGCCAAAAGCCATTTTGAAATTAGATGACTTGTATTTGGTCACAAGTAATGCAATTACTATGTCCTGAAAAGGGTCACTCGAAACAATTCTTTGTTTATAACCTTTCTGCGGCGACATGACTTAGCGATGGCATTGCTAGCTACTAACCGGCAAATGGCAATTGGAACGGTTTTCTGGCAAGCAATAATGCTCTGCTACTTTTCACAGATATAACTTAATTTAACTAATCAAAACCATGAATTTCATAACAAGCCAACAACAAGAAGATTACATGACTATATTATAAAATACTACTCTGTCAAGCTCCATAGTTTAAGTACAGCTGTAGAGCCTAGATACAAATTTCAAAAGGTAGCTAGGCAGGCAACATACTTTATATAAATCGCCTAATAGAAACAAAAATCATAATCAAGTTAGGCCAGTAACAGATGAACTCCACCCTGGCCTTATATTGATTGATACTACAACAAAATAAATCCAAAGCTTCTAAGCATAAAGCACTTGACAACTAGAGGGAGCTAATTCCGTAAAAGCTTCTGGGGCAGTCAAAATCTCCCATTCCACACAAACCTTCCTATCAAGTGCTTCATAAAACCTTCCAATTGCCACATTTAGCCCACTTGCCACCACAAACATTCTTCCTTCCACTCCACCCACAGCAAATGGCCTTTGCATAACTTCACGTGGAAGCTTGTCCCCACCCACGTACTGCCACGTATCGTGGGCCGGATTATACACCTTCATCGGACAGTCACCGTGTTCTGATATCACAAACAGCCTCCCTTCCAGAACCACGCTGATTCCGGTCCACCCTTCCCTCATCGCATCACTCATATTTTGCCACCTGTCCGTTGTGGAGTCGTAGACCCCACCTCTGGGTGCAAACGTGAAGGGCCATGTCCACCCCTCGGTGACGTACATCTTGTGCCCTACCACAGCTGAATCGTACCTAGCTAACCCGATGCGCATTCTAGCGACCTCCTTCCACGTGTCAATCTCTGAGTCATAACATTCCACGGCAGTGATTGACTCGTTAATACTGGACCCACTCCCTCCAACGGCCATGATCTTACCATTAATGTTGCCGGCAGCGAAGAATGACCTCGCCGTCTTCATTGGAGACGCTATTGACCACTGATTGGTTGATGTACGGTAGACAAGCGTGGATTGCATGGGAGTCTGCGTGTCTGAGCGCATCCCGCCCAACACAAATAATTTCCCCTGACGTGGAACGGATGAACATGCAAAGCCTGGTGGGCACACAGCCTTGGGACACGGCATGGGAGGTAATATAAACCAACGGCCAGATCGCGGGTCCAAGGCTTGCCATTGGAATCTGGCCGTTGATTTATGAAAAGCAAAAACGAAAAGATGAGGCAGAGAAAGTGAGAGAGACTTCTTGTAGAGAACAAAGCTAGGGTCTTTGATGGCCCTGTTCCATGAAAATGAAACGGAACGTACCAATACTTGGTACGGGTAAGGAAGGTAGAGAAGACACAGCTCAGCTATCTCCTCCGGTAATCCGGGAATCAACGGTTGAGAATTCTCGTTCTTTTCCTCAGTTTCTCGGGTGGCTGAAGTAGAGGAAGTCTGAGAAAGCGTCATGCCTGAACTCTTCTAAAACGGAAACAAAAACAAAAAAGAAATGATATAAGAGTGATCTACTGACTAATTGTAAAGTGTTTTGCATGCGAATATATAGTGGGAGAAAGTAGAGAAAAAGTAAAGCTGATGACGCTGTAAATCAACTTTACAGTGAGAAATAACCAAAAAAAAAAAAAAAAAGGTTTATGCTGTGATA
>JANLJB010030552.1:0-26775 GCA_026212285.1 Bursera cuneata | reverse complement strand
TAAAAAAAAAAAAAAAAAAACAAAATTGCAACTTTGCAAGTATGTTTATTAAGTTTGGAACCAGTGAAACACGAACACAATTTGTAAAAGAAAACAATCTTACAAGATTTAGGCCTTTAGGTCCTATGAAATGATTATAATCAAAATCTATTATTGGAGGTTGTGGCCAACCACCCACTCTTTCGTCCATGTTGGCAATGTCATTGGTACCTGCATCTTGCATATTAAGGAGTCTTTGAATTTGTAATGCCAACTAAATAAAAACTATTTTTTTTTCCAAATAATGCGACACATATAATCCATTCATACAATCAATACCATACAACATGAGTTTATAAAATATCACTGAATGGATAAAAAGTAAAATCAATTAGAAAAGTTAAAATGAATGACATGGTAATTATCGATTTAATAGCACATTTGTCAACTCAGATTACATGAAGCTTGTTGTATGGATGAGTTGTATGTCTAGTATTATTCAAAAATTTTATAGGCACCAAGGCAATATCATATTAATTTCTAATTTCTAAAATGTAAAATTCTGTATCGTGTCAACATCAATTCTCACCTCGATTAATATAAAAAATAGAAGGACAATTTGGGGGTTAAATGAGGTTCATTAAGAAAGTAAGATCAATTAAAATTTTTAGTGATGTATATTTAAAAATAGGATCTAGTGACATAAAATATGAAGTTGAATATAATTATCTTTTGGAGTGATGCTATTTGAACCTCATCTATAGACTAACAAATCCCTATCTTCTTTTTAAATCCATCTATCTTTTTATGTAACATGTAAAACAGTTGCACACTTCATAAAACTGTTTACATAAGGTTTATTTTTTTAATTTGTAATTATAATTTTATCCTTATTTAAAATGAAGATGGAAACTCTTTTGTCTATTAATAGGGGTTTAAATAGCATTAGTCTTTTATTTATTCAGATGGTTTAAGGTTTTAAGCTTTTGTTGCAAGCTTCTCTTTCAAAAGACAAGCCAGGCAAGGCCCAGAAATGCAGGCTGATAAGCTTAATAAATGGTTGGATCTTACCATGTCGACTCTAGGATGAATGCGTCTGGGCTCGTCCAAACTCCAAATGATAACGAGAAGAGTTATTCTATCTAATCCTCACTTATTAGTTTTTTAACCCCCATTACTAAATTAGATGTGGGCCAAATTGTCGTAAGCAAAATGATAATTATAATAAGGAAGAATTTCTCTGACCCTCCAATTAGATTTTAAGAAAATCTTAACCCCCATTTTTACTAAACTAACATTTATCCCCCAAAAAATTACCATTATTTTCTTAAAATTAACATTTACCCCTCAAATATTTGGGGGGTAAGTGTTAGTTTTTTAAGGGTATTTAGGGGGTAAATGTTAGTTTAGTAAAAATGTGGAGCTAAGTGTTTTCTTCAAATTTAATTGGGGGGTTATTGTAATTTCCCCTTATAATAAGTGTTATTGTCATTAATAGTACATACTCGTCAATCTTTTTAAACATCATCTCTTTCATTTCCTTATTTGAATTTATTAAATATTTCTCATCAATTTTTATTTATTTATTTCATTTTAAAACAAAGTTGTAATGAAATATTTTTGTTTTATAAGTCTTATCATCAACCTCCACTACATGGCTTTATTTTTAAAATCTGTAATGCAAGCAACTAAATCAATTATATAGTTTGATTGTACTCGATTTTCATTCTCAACTTGTATATGCATTCTATTCATAAAATTGTCTTAAGGGTGGTGGTACATTCTCCGTACTTTTATTTTGGAATAACTAGGGGATATTTACTCTAACCCTCCAGTTAAATTTTGAGAAAATACTTAATTTTAGACTTTTATTAAACTAACACTTACCCCTAAAGAATTATCACTCTTTTTATAAAAAAACACTTAACCCCTAAAAATCTGGGAGGTTAGTATTGGTTTTTGGGGGATAAGTGTTAGTTTAATAAAAGTCTAGAGTTAAGCGTTTTATCAAAATTTAACTAGGGGGTCAAATAATTTTCCCGAATAATTAGTAATAATCACGGCAACATTCTTTGTGAAAATGGAAAGAGACTAATAAAAGAAATAAAGAATTAATGAAAGAATACTGTGCATCCCTCTATTTATTTATTTCACAATGTTGTCCTTATTTGATTTCGAAATAGGGGTTCAAGAGATAATATGTGGGGCTAAATAAAATGTTCAAAATTAATTTAAGATAATATTGCCGATTACCCTTAAAGTTTCGCTTAATTTTAAATACAATTCAAGTTTGATAATTTAATTAACGAGACCCTTAACATTCTCGATTTCAATCAACAAACATTTTTCATTACTAATGATACTAACAATCAAGGATAAAATAGGAATTGATTCTTGAATAATAATTCAATTTGAAATTCGAAAACCAACAATCAAAATCAATTTTAACAGAAAATTGAAAAAAATAAAAACTTTGAAACATTTTATTCAATCAATTTTACTCAATTTGGTAATGATCAATGATCGATTTTCAATCCCTACCATTGATGAGATGCTGGATGAGTTACATGGGGAGATATATTTTACAAAGCTTGATCTTCATGTAGGATATCACCAAATTTAGCTGAATTTGGAAGACATCAATAAGACGTTGTTCGGCACATACAATGACTATTATGAATACTTGGTCATGCCCTTTGGGCTATGCAAGACACCCTCCACCTTCCAAATCACCATAAACTCCATCTTTCGTCCACACCTTCAAAGCTTCATTTTCGTATTTTTTGATGGCATCTTTATTTATAGTGCTTCCATATTGTGAAACTTTCCAAATATGTTTTTTGGGCAAATGAAGTTAGATGTTTGGCCCATATAGCGACTAATCACGGGGTACGATAGACACCTATAAGATGGAAACAATACAAATGTGGTGATTATACCCAAACAATACTGACGACTAGCGATTATCGTAGTATAGCTCAGGGAATCCATAGAGAGAAAAGGAAAACTCAACAAGACTAAAGAAACTAAAAAAAAAATTAAAAATCTGAAAATTATTTAAACTAATTAAATCTAAACTAATGAGAATTTTTGGAATCAAGAGAGAAAATTGTAAAGCTTTAGATTTCCATTGATTAAATCCAATGCTTTGACTTGTTCAATTCAACTTTAACTCAGTTAGGATTTAGAGCAACAAAATACCTCATCTAAAGCTATGTCAATTAAATCAATTTTAATTCAAAAGATTAATTTTGAGATTTATTTTTTACAATTATAGTCCACATGATTTTGATCTATAAAACTCAGTTCTAGAGACGACGCTATGTTAATCAACAAGAATATAGCAAAAGATCACGTCTTAAGCATTAAAAACAATAATCCAAGTCACAATTATGCATCCATAATCATATAACCTAATAAAATTAAAACCTTAACAGGATTTAATATAATTGTCAATCTTTTATAAAATAAATCAAGAATTCAATCCCTAAAAGTAATAAACAATAAAGATCATCATATGAATTGAAAATGAGGACAAAGTATTTCACTGATCAAATTCCATCCTACGTTTTATATAAGAACTCGCCACACATGGTTGTCGACGAACGTAACAATCCTCAAATGACCATCTTCACCAATCCTAGGAAGAGGCTTGGAGAAGAAAAGAAAAAAGTATCTATCCCTCAATTTATCTCCCAAAATTTGTGCATAAGGAGAGCTCCCAGATTTTTGACAAGCTTTCTTTTAAAGAGTGATGAAATTCTTCTTCAACTAGGACTAGAAAACCTTTCCCAAAAAAAAGAGAAATTCTTTCCAAGTAAAATGATCATTTTCTAATTGATCTCAAATATCCTCTTTAACCTCAAACTGTCTTCTAGAAGTCCTTTCAATAAATAATATCTCAAATCTCATGTAAGATAGGAAAAAGACATATTGCAGAATCCAAGACATAGGGCTGGCGTCGCGGTCTCTCTTTTACAAAACACGCAATTTTCTTCATCTGATTTTGAACCTGATTTTCTCTGTCAAAACGATCAATTTAGAAAAATTCATAACATGAAAGTTGTAAGTCTGTTTCTTAGCTTTCTATAGCCACCATAATAGTCTCATTTTAATATTGGAAGAGAAAATTATACTCAAAACACTAGGAGATATTCTTAGAACAAAACTCCTTCGACTTTCACATCAATTCTATTCTTTTCTGAATAATCCTCTGAAATCTTATTAATAAATTCAACATCAAAACATGTAAAGCTAGTAGAAAACCATTCACATGAATATCACTTTAGGTCATATTATTTCTATCCATTTTTTATCATTTTATTCCATTAGAAAATTATTATGAGGGCACTTGTAGACACTCATCAGGTGGCCTAAACCGTCCAATACCATAGAACTAAAAGGACTCCTAGGACTAACTGGGTACTACAGGAAATTTATACAAATTATGGTATGATTGCAAAGCGTGTAAACAATTGTTGAAAAAAGGCCAATTCCAATAGACGTCGGTGTTAGCCACGCCTAACTTTGAATAAATGTTTTTGATTGAAATGGATGCATCCTATAAGGGAATCGGAGCTGTTTTGGAGACCGGAGGCCTACATGAGCAAGGTGTTGGGTCCTACAAAAAATAATTGGTCGATGTATGTGAAAGAAATGCTAGCAATCTTGGAGGCAATTCGAGGTGGAAGGCCATATTTGATGGTTGCAAATTTCAGATCAAAACAGATCAACGGAGCTTGCGGTTTCTTATTGATCATCGCGTGATGACTATTGAGCAGCAGCGCTGGGTGGCAAAATTAGTTGGTTATATGAGATAATGTACAAGCCACGGAAAGCAAATGGCCCAGCCGATAAACTATCAAGGCAGTCAACCGAAGCAATACTGTAATTCTGTAACAACCAGAATTCAGTATTTAGGAAGACCTAAGATCTAAGCAAGCAAAAAGTCAGTACATATAGCAGAAGAAGGAGTTCCTAAAATAAGTATCGGGGACAACTAAATGGTATGGTGTTCGACGTGGGTTGTTGTGCTATCAAAACTGGGTTGTTGATCCACCAGATCGGATCTCCGAGCTACACTTCTCTATTAGTACCACGATTCCAAGTTTAGGGGCCATCCGTGAGTGCATATAACTTTTATTGGCCATCAATAAAGGAAGAAGTGCGGAAATATGTGAGTAATTGTGCCATTTGCCAAAGAAATAAAACTGAAGCATGCTTTCATGTTGGGTTGCTCCAACCTATAGCTCCGCCATTGGAATGACACCGTTTTTTGCCTTATATGGACGTCATCCACTACATATTCTACACTAGAATTCGGGAGCTACACCCATGGATGAAGTCGAACAAATGTTGCAGACCCGTGATGAAGTTCTTGATCAATTGAAGTCCAACTTAGCTCTGGCACAAAACCGAATAAAGTAGCTTATTGACAAGCACAAACGAGATGATAATTATAGAACTGAAGAAAGAGTTCGAGTTGTTGCATACAAACTGAAGTTACCTGAAAATAGCAAGATATACCCAATTTTTTCCCAACTTCAACGATGGATGGGGAACGAGCAAAATCAAGCTGTCACCTTGCCACTCGTGATAAAAGAGGGAGATTTGAAGATAGAGCCAAAAGAAGTCTTAGAATACAAGTGGGTGAAAAAGGGTTCTCGCCTTACTTCTAAATCTTGGGTGCAATGGAAAAGTCTCCGAAAAGAAGAAGCAACATGGGAAGCAGTGGACCTCCTACAAGAGCAATTTCCAACATTTGACCTTGAGGACAAGGTTCATTGTGAACGAGGGAGGAATGATGGGATCCAATTAATGTAGCAAGAAAGTCTGCAAAGCTAATCCAAAGAATGTAGGTTGATACACGACTCGAAGTGGGATTTTGGTTGGCAGACGGAGGAACATGAAGCATGAAAAGTTATGTGAAGGCTTGACATGCAGACCAGCCATCCATTACTTAGCTAATTACCGATTATTTAGAATTGTTTGTTGCTTAGAATTAGTCATGCAAATAAGTGATTAGCACAGTTGAATTGTAGGAAGTTGTTAATTAGTTTCTGTTTATTTAAAGTAGTTGACGAAATTGTAATCGTTATGAATATTTTTTAATCAAAAGTTGCACTGTGGTTATTCTCCTAGCTATTAAAACATAGAGCAACATCTTTATCCTTACAAGAGTGTTATACTGCCGATCCTATCACCACCACCATCACATCCTAATACACCATGACCAGCACTACAAACACATCCACCATCACCCTCAAACACCAAAATCGACGAGCAACCACTGCCAATAGCCAACCACCACACTGCCACCGAATACACCCAAACACAACCATGAAACCACCCATACAACATCCATCCTTCACCACCATGGATCACCATAATACAACAGAACATCCACCCAAATACCCAAATACCCAAATACCCAAACAACCACGATCACCGTATGCAATCAACCAAGAATATTCGATTATGCTAAGATTTGCTTAATATTTTGCGTTCAATTAATATTTGATTATGATTTAGGAATTATAGTTTGGGTATTAGGTTTGAAAAGTAGGATTTATTTTAATTTACATTCAAGGTTTTTTTTTTAAATTTTATATATTAATTATAGAGTAGGGGTAAAATTATCTTATAGTGGTTAGCTTAAAATTAATGGATGATTGAAATAGGTTTTAGGAGTCTCGATGATTAAATAATCAAAGTTGGTAATTCATATATTTTGTATTACGAAGCCTGGTACTGGTAGAGTAGCTCACTGCTATGCAGCCCAGCGAAAAATCTAAATCAATAATAAAATTTATTAATAAATTATAATTAACAAAAAACATCGTACCTCTATCTGCCTAAGCGGCTGAGCCGTAGCAGCCACCGCTCACTGGCAGTCTCCACAGTCCACTCCATCAGCAGACCGCAGTGGCGCAGCAGCCACCAAAAGTTGCTCATCCAGTTCCAGCAGGTAGCAGTCTCCAGCTGCACCTGCGGTGTGGTTTTTTTGTCACTCGGGTAATTGTCACTTGATATTGAATTTTAAACAAAGTGTTGTTGGTAATTCCATCCAAACCCTATATCAAATCCCTTATCATTGGAGAATGCCGTCACCTTGGACTGAATTTGAACTGAAGCACGCAGCAGGGGGCTAATTAAATTTTCGAAATATTGGGGAGTTCAAAATGCTTTTCTTTGTCATAATTCAGGGTTGGAGAATGACCTTTCCGCACTAAAGAAAGAATACAGAGAATAATACTAACAGCAAGTCCATTACTTTGTGTAAAAATCCTGTTCGGTAAGAGGAGCTAAACTCATGCAAATTCAAGCGAAGCTTTCATCTAGATCATTTGCTCTTCTCTTCAATCTCACCAGTCACGAGGTACCTAAATCAAGAATATTGTTTTATGTTCCAATTGTAATCAATTTCTCTTTTTTCTTTTGTTGTTAATTTTGATTACTTAATTGCCGTTTAGGGTTTTATATTTCTCTGAAAGTTTTTGATTTGGAACAGTTTGTTTGGTGATGTTATGTTGTCGTTGTTGTTGATGTAATGGCAATTGGGTTGGTTTCTAACCTGCAAAACTTGTGGCCCTTTTCGTTGTGGAAGTTTGATGATTTGAGAGCGTCTGATGAGTTGGTACGCAGGCTTTCGATACCTGAACATACCAAAAACTTTGTTTTTGCGGTTAGAGTGCCGGAATCGCAATCTGTGGTGTATATGCTTTGTGCCCAGAATTTGTCTGAGAGATCAGCTTTAGATGCTGAGTGTCTTATTCGGGACTTGAGACCTGATGCTGTGGTGGCTCTGGTTGCTAATTTGAATGAATTTCAATGCGAAGAGAGTGGGTTAGGAGACGATGAGAGTGGTTCAGTTCCCACTTCTTTATTTGGAGTGGTTAAGCGATGTTTCATTGATAAGATTAATAAGGAAGCGTATGAAGATGTGGCTGGCAACTTGGTTTTGAGGGACATTTTTGGGGTTGGTTTCCATGGTCCTTTCTTGGCTGCCAAGAGGGTGGCCAAGGAGGTTGGTTCATCATTTTTGACAATTGAAGCATCAGCGGTTAGAAACCCTGTTGGTGACAATCCGGCTGGGGAAGTTAATGCGGGGAATAAGGTTCAGGGTTTTGTTAATAGGTTGGTTCCACAGAAAGTAGGTTCGGTTGTCTCATCGAATTTGAGGACATTTTACCTTACTAATGATGTGCAGTCACAGATGGTGAAGTTGTTATGTTCAAATATGGATTTGTTAGGTTTGAAGCTGGGGTCTTCCAACGCTAATTTAGATTCAGGTTTGGAGGAAGCTCAGCTGAGAGACAGTTATCCGATTCCATCGTTTGCGCAATCCATTTATCCCTTACTTGTGGATCTACATGATATATTTGTTGATCTCCCATCTATGCCAAGGGCTCTACCCCTTGCGCAGAAGATGCTTTTTGATGTGAACAGAGGGGGAGCTGTGGATACTCAGCTCATTTCTGAAATTTACACCTTTCGAATTGCAGTAGAGGGGTTGAGAATTGCTCTTAATAGTGCTGGCCGGCTACCCATGAATAAATTGAGGAATTCTGACTCATCCAATATTGATTTCTCAGAGCTTCCAGTTGAGGAGAAGTCACATGCACTCCTTGCACAGTCTCTTCTAAGTCAATCTAGGAAGTTCAAGACTGTGGTAGTAGTAGTAGATGCTAGTTACTTAGCTGGGCTTAGGAAACATTGGAACACACCTGTTCCTGATAAGGTCAAGGATTTAATTCAGCCTGTCACTGATTGCGGAGATGATGGGGAAACTTCTAATAATGTGAACAGGAAATGGTTATTATCTGATAAGCCTGTTGTGGCAGTGGGTGCTGGAGCAACAGCGGTTGTAGGAGCTTCATCTCTTTCTAAAGTTTTTCCTGCATCAGCTGTCATGAAGGTTGTAACTTTTAAAGCACCTGTTTCACTTAAGCTTATTCTGACCCAAACCCAGAAGGCAATGGTGATAGCTTTAAGCAAGACTAAAGTGGTCGCCCCAGGACTTGTGACTTCTGGATCAAATACAACATCTGTCTTGAAGGCAGCTGCTTCTGCTAAGAAAATTAGGGCAGTGGCCCACAGTGTCATAGCCTCTGTTGAGAAGACCAGTTTTTCAGCCATGAGAACGGCATTTTATGAAATAATGAGGAAAAGGCGTGTACAACCAATTGGTGTTCTACCATTTGCAACATTTGGGTGTAGTATTGCAACTTGTGCAGGATTGCTTGTGTATGGAGACGGGATTGAATGTGTAGCTGAATCTTTGCCCGCTGCTCATTCGATTGCCAGTTTGGGGCGTGGGATTCAAAACTTACATCAGGCATGTCAGGGAGTGAGGCAAACAGAAGGCACCGGGATTCAAAAATCTATGGAAAATCTGATGCACAGGTTGAAGAAATCATAGATTCAATAAAGTAAGAATTCAATTTTCTTAATGTATAGTACAAGTTAATGACTATTAAGAGATTGTTTGAACTGGATTTAAGATATTCTTATGTACATATCAAGTCTACAGCATGACTGCTTGTGTCATCACTATTTTTGTTCCATAGATTTTTTTCTAGGTACCTTTGACTGGTACAGTTGGAAAAGTTTTTCTTTACGGTGTAAAACCTTTCAGTATTCTTTTGAAAGAGATAGCTTGATGGTACATGTATTAAAACAAATGCTGAAAGGTGATTTATACAATTTTTATGATGAAAGTTCAATTTTAAATTTGATGAGTTGCCAACTAATGATTTTATTTTATTTCATATATCGCTGAAACAAGGAACTGATTTCCAAGGTTGTGTAAACTGCAAATTTCAATATCTAAGATAGAAATATATATATGTGTGTACTTGTGACTTATTGATTACTCTTGATTTCATAAATAAATGCATTACACTCATTAGTATATGCATACATTGTATTTTTTGAATTAGCGAATACCGTCAGTTAATATTGGATTGATTTATGAGGGCAATTTATGTTTTTTTGTTAAAAAGTATAATTAATTAGAATGCATTAAAATATAAGTCTATGAACATAAAGAGGTGAAGAAACGAAAGACATGCTTGTTTGTATTATCACACTATGCACAGAGAGGGAGAGCAATCTACTATAAACTTAAAACTTTTGCTTGTGTGTGATCAATTAGCAGCTAAATATAATTTGAAACATGTAATTTTTCTTGTTCAATTGTGCTGTTTGTAAGAAAAGCAACCAGATTTCATGCTCTTTGCCAAGGCTGTTTGTTTAATCTGGTGGAGTGGAGATATATAGCTCTTTTTATTATATTGGTTCAAGAAAATTGGTATTTGGGTTGCAACTTTCGAATATTGAACAGTGATGGCTAATGATTCATGAATTGTAGATTTCCCTGTTTATTTCTAGTGGTCATCATCTATCTCAGTAGTAGGCTAGCAGCTCACTTCGCCATTCCTGGCTCAGAACTAAACTTCATAATAAAGCTTAACATATTATTTTTCTAGTCTCAGCTTCTTGTTAATATTCCCCCTGTAATTAAATAAAAGCTCTAATGCCTCTATCTATGTCAAGGGACTTTCCAATATGGCTGGTTTGGACGTTCTCCACTCTTTTCTTCTCTTGTTGCATAGGAAAATAAGTTCAGGTGGAATGAATCTGACGTGTTCATTGCAAGAGTGTATTTTGTCTCGTACCATGTTTAATTTGGTTTGTTATCAAATCTCTTTTAGTAAGAATATTTCGACAATACAAATACCTCATGACAGATCATTTGACAAACTGTCAGGACACTGCAAACTACTAATGGATCAGCAAAAGTTGAGGCATAAAATATTGCAGAGTTCCATAATAATGTGATTGTAATTTAGTAGTCTTCTATGTTTTCTGTGGAAGTGGAGATCTCACCTCTTTTCTGTGGAAGTGGAGATCTCACCTCTCAACTTTGCTAGAGATCAAAGAGAAAGAAGAAGAGAATGTAAAGTTATAATGTGATTCTTTATGCTTGTTAATTTTTGGTCTTTAAAATTGAAATTAGAGAGTGATTAGAGCAAACAAATAGCCAGAGAATATAAGTAGTCATATAGCCGAGTACAACTCACATGGCCATGGGCAAGCTAATTTAATAATTTCTTAAACTCTGTAGAGATTTTAAAGTGAAGTAACACACTTTGAAAGCTTAATTAATAAAAAAGAAAAAAAATTAAAAGAAAAATTTATAACAACTAAAGCCATTTTTACTGATCAATAAGTTGATAGCAATACCATCGCATCCTTCTGTTAGCCTACTTTGCAATCAGCATTACTACTTGTCTGATAACCGAAAGTGGTCGGTTAAGCCAAAATGTGCCATGAGATTGAGAAGCCAAACATGAGTGAGCTGTTGGTAAATAATTCAAGTTACAATCAAGACTTTAGCAAATCAACCAACAATGTAAGTAACCCAAAATTCAAACACAATTTTCAAAATAGTTTGAAAACACAACTCCAAATATCTCAAAAACTAGCTCCAATAAATTGTACTTCAAACAGTTTGTATGAACAGTGCTCTGCTACACTCGCATAAACATTGATTTTCGGTGAAGAGTGAACAGTGACTCTGGTGAGCAGTATCATCGATGAACAGTATATAAATAGTCCAATAATAAACAGTATATAACAGTATTTGTGAACAGTATCATAAACAGTGCGTAACAACGTAACAGTACTTGTAAACAATTCAATGAACAATGCAGATGCCCTCGGGAATGGTTATTCCGATGCAAAGTAGGTTAATGGCAGTTTGACCGTCAAGCTTCAATCACAATGAATTGTTTGGCAAGGTACACTCCTCTCCAGAAAATATAGTCTAAAATAAATTATTCTGGTGTTTAGAAGTTTGAGGTTGGAAGTAGAAGTGTTGAAGAAGACGGTGAGAGTGTTTTCTAGTAATGCCAACGCCTAACTATTTATACTGCTAGAATTTGGGGTAGTGAACCTATTTTTAACTTTTACGTAAAACGGATGTATGGGTCCATCTGATGTATTATAATATGATCCATAAAGCATTATAATTAAACTTCCACAAAGCTCATTAACAACAAAATCTTCTATAAAAAGGTTCATTCATTATATAAGCAGCAATGGTGCCTTAATGGAGCATCCATACTTATTCCTTAGCTATTGCATGATATATTTCAACCATATATAAATTCCAGACTGCAAGCACTTATTTTTACAGCATTTTCTCTGTGATTTGTAGAGCCCAAAACTTCTACCACCACCTGATTAATCTTTTGTTGTATACTGCCGCTAGAGGTTGTGTCTATCCAACAATGGGGAATCGATATGGGTCCATGCATCTTTATTGGACAGAATTATGCGACATTTAACTTCATTTTTGTTTGCTTTTTTACTTTTAATAACATAGTGGATATTATTTATATACCATTTTACTCCCTGCATCCATTATTGTGAAGTAAGAGAGATCTTTGATGAAGACAGAGTATAATTATTGACACAAATTACCTCCTGGCCGGGACCCCCTATGATTAAGCTATCGTTATTTATTATGTTTAGATATATTATACATGGGTGTGTATATATATATATATATATGGGTGGAAAGTGAGAGAGAGAGAGTAAGAGAGAAATGGAAGAGAAAAACCAAAAACAACTCATGTTTGTAAAACAACGAAAACACTTCCAACTTCATTGGTTAGCTTTTCTGCTTTGCGCGATTGCTTTCTTTCCTTTATACCAATGTCACTCTTTCAACTATAGCGAAGCTCTCTCCAAAACTCTCCTCTACTTCGAATCACAGCGTTCTGGCCGCCTGCCACACAACCAAAGAGTCACTTGGCGCCACCATTCCGGCCTCACCGATGGCCTTGAACAAGAAGTAAGTCCATTAATATACAATGTATTCGTTACACCCACAGTTCGACAAGATCAAATCTTTGACCATTTTTCATGTATGTACTCATGCTTGTAGATATGCGTACATGTACGAGTACAAATACAACATTTTATTGAGAAATTGCGAGTTTATTTGTAGGTGGACTTGGTGGGAGGGTACTACGATGCAGGTGACAATGTGAAGTTTGGTTTACCGATGGCATTCACTATAACAATGCTCTCTTGGGGAGTTATTGAGTACGGCCAGGAAATCGCCGATGCCGGCGAGTACGATCACGCTCTTGAGGCCATCAAGTGGGGGACTGATTATTTCATTAAAGCTCATACTCATCCCAATGTTTTGTGGGTTGAGGTATAACTGACTATATATTCAATTCGTAAACTCTGTTTCTATGTATAAAACTTGCAGTGTCTAGCAAATATGAGTTAAATAATTTTCAGGTGGGTGATGGGGATACCGACCACTACTGCTGGCAGCGGCCTGAAGACATGACGACATCGCGGCAAGCATACAAGGTGAACGAGAAAAACCCGGGTTCGGATGTCGCGGGAGAGACGGCAGCGGCAATGGCTGCGGCATCAATTGTGTTTAGGAAGCTAAACCCACATTATTCTCACCTACTATTGCACCATGTACAACAAGTAAGTTAGTTAATGACTAATGAGGTTGTTAACTTGTAACAGTTATGCATAATTAATATAATGTGGTAGGTACAGTAGTCACCAAAACTTAAAAGAGTATAATTATATTTACATGAATTAGAAGAATGGTTTAACTAATTGTAAGAGACATATGTATATCAAGTTTAATAATGATTTGAATTAATTTTTAAGTGTGATTAGAAATGGGTTTGGCTTGTTTTGTAGTTGTTTGAGTTTGGTGACAAGTATAGAGGGAAATATGATAGAAGTATCGAGGTTGTGAAGGGTTACTATCCGTCGGTGAGCGGGTACATGGATGAGTTGTTGTGGGCAGCTTTGTGGCTGTACAAGGCTACCGACAAGGAGGAGTATATGGAGTATGTGCTAGATAATGCTCAAACTTTTGGTGGGATCACTTGGGCCATTACTGAGTTTAGCTGGGAGGTTAAGTATGCTGGCGTTCAGATAATCTCTTCAATGGTAGAAAAAAACTCTCTGGCCATCTCTCACACGCGTTCATATGTTTTCTTTCTGTTTTTATTGATGTCAATTAATTACATTGTGTTACAGCTGATGGGAGAAAAACAAAAGGAAAACAAGCATCTACTAGAACAATACCTTTCTAAAGCAGAGTACTACCTCTGTGCATGCCTTAACAAGAACAATGGCACAAATGTGAAGCGCACCCCAGGAGGATTACTGTACATTCGCAAATGGAATAACATGCAATACGTATCAACGGCAGCGTTTTTGCTCACAACTTACAGTGGTTATCTTCAGTCTACCAATCAGATGCTCAAATGTGATCGTGGCATTTTGACCCCACAAGAAATTTATTCCTTTGCTAAGTCACAGGTTGACTACATCTTGGGTTCTAATCCAATGGCCATGAGTTACTTGGTTGGCTATGGTTTAAAGTTCCCTCAGAGGGTGCACCACAGAGGAGCTTCGATAGAATCTTACAAAGGGAACAAGGGTTTTATTGGGTGCACTCAGGGGTACGATAATTGGTTCAATCGGCGTGATCCTAACCCTAACGTTATTGTTGGGGCCCTTGTTGGTGGGCCAGATGACAAGGATCAGTTTAGAGATGAACGTTGGAATTACATGCAGACTGAGGCCTGCACGTATAATACGGCAACACTAGTTGGAGTTTTAGCTAAATTACATACATTAAACCGCTATGATTTACATTCTAATCCTTTATATGCTTATAGCTAATAGAGGTTCAATCTTAATGAATTGTTTTTAGTGGCAAAAGAAGGGTTTTCTAACCCAATCTGTAATCATTCTTAGACATACAAACTGAAACATGGAGACAAACTAAAGGAATATATATATTGAGAAGATCAACTTGTATCAGCTTATGTAATAACTTACTCAAGAGTCTCATATTATCTATCGAATGAGTTTCTAAGATCCATGGCAAGCTCAATTCAAGTGGTTGCTAAGAATTTTGCCAGAAATTGAACATACTTCACATATTGCTTGCCACTTCAGTATCACGACTTTAAATACGTAAAGAGTTTTAAGGAATAGATGGTACATGTCTTTGAATGCTCTGGTGAAGAAGGCATGATCTTGGAAGCTCAAATAACTGTCACAATAACGTGCATGCCATGAAACTATAAACTCATTAATGAAGGTCGTGACAATTTACAATCAAGAACAAAAATGTAATTCCAGTAATGCTACCTGAAAATGTTTCGCTTCACATTCATGGACTCCGTGAATTTTCACGGGGCTGCTTACGATCCATCCAAGTTTGCTCATGGCAACTTCAGTCTGAGGTTCCAAATTGTGACCAGAACCAGGATTCATCAGTACTTGTATCAACTAGATGAATTGCAACTCCCCAGTGGCAATCAACATTGTGCCAATAGAGAGCTAGTCCTACACTGATCCACAATTACCACATACTACCAGTGGTAGCCACCATAAAACCAAGCTATGCTGTCCCAAATAGTGCATGCATGTCTATGTAAACCTCAACGAGTAAAATTATTGTTAGGAAAGACTAAGAAGTATGTTCCATTTTACCACTTTATTCCATATAATATTTAGAATTCTATGGTCATCTCTTGCTTCAAACTCAAAACTAAATTTCAGCAAATAAATTATTAAACATACAAACATATTTTAAAAGATGACAATAGCATTACACGACATTGTTCTCGGACAAAGTCAACTACATTAGCTGTTATTTGTAACGAGGTTGCATCTAACACCAAGAAGTTTCAGATATATTAAACAGACTTTACCAAAGTTTATGGCAATCATATGAACCAAAATTTTAAATGGAAACAAACTTCCGATGTAAAAAGAGGTGGAAGTGCAAGCCTATGAAAAATTTCAAAGTTTGCTAAGTTGATTTTGTCGCAGAACTTGGGAGATGACTAATGACCAAAGGAGGACGTAGAGCTCGGTGGTTGGCCAATTTCTCTTTGCGAGCCTTATACATCTCTTCTGTCTCAACAACAACCAACCTTTTTACCTACACATGTGAAAAATAAAATCAGTAAGAAAGATAAAAGAAAACCAAGACACAAAGAAAATCTTTAGGAAAAGGTCGAGATGAATTTCATTTCAAAGTTTGTTCTGTACCTGTTGAAGCATTCCCCTGACTGTGGGAGTGTTCCATCGCATGACGGTGCGGTTGCATTTGCCGAGACGTAATGCCTCTAATGTGCGCCTGTGAAGCCTCCTTGTGCCCGGCATCCCCCTCACAAGGGTTATATATAGGTTGGGGCTCCATTCAATCGGAACACAAGCTTTAAACGCTTTGAAAGCATTCATTTCTTTGACGTTCCACTGAAAATCCTAAAGAAATCATGTCCAATATTCTTGCTTATAATAAAATATAAAGAACAATTAGGGGGGAAAAAAGAAAAAAGAATAACAGAAATTGCACATAAAGTAATCAGAAATGTCACTTGAATATGTATAGGTGGACTGCTTAGTTATCGTAACAAACATTTGATTTCCAGGGTTCCTCACTTGTTTTTTCCTTTATTTTTTACGAAATGAAATTGGGGACGACGGGAGCAAATATCATAACCCAATTATATTATCGAAGAATATAGGGTTTCAAGTCAAAACACAACCAGACACGCCTCATACTAAGAAGCTCAAGGCTGGTATTGCAAAAACGAAGATTACCCATATAAATTCATAGCAATCTCCCTTGTTAAAATTCCAGGTCGGCTTTCATCGTTATGCACTATGGATTTCCTCTTGGAATCAATGTTTGAAGCCTAATTTTCATTACTTCTCGTAATAAAAAAATCCTTCTGACACCTCACTGCTGAAGCATTTCGCTCCGAGCTCAGGATATTTCCTTTCTCAGTTTCCCCCTTTCTTTGTTTGTTATTTTGAGGAAGGTTCCTCATTACATTCCCTTTTTATCTTTTCTATTCTCTTTTATAGCTCTAACCAAACATTTTTTTTTTTATACATATAAATTAGAAAAATGACTCACACTAAATAATTATCCACGATTTTTCCTTAACTAAAATAAACATGAAGAATCTAAAGCATGTAGTAGTGACTAAAGTTACAACCAGAAACAAAGAAAACAGGTTCAAGCATCTTCCATAAGTTTCCTTCTTCAACTTATCACAGTTTTTATTCCTAATTCAAACTATAACAAGTTTTATTAAGGCTGAAAATAGATAACTAAACCTGTCAAAACTTGAAAGGCGGCTGCTGGAGGAAATCAAACAGCCGAAAATCTCGGCGGTGTACTTACGTCGCCCTCGGTATAAAGTGGTGGCTCGCCTGCGTTCGTGGAGGCTTCTGCGCCGACGTGCTGGCGACGGCCTACGGCGTGCTTCCTGGAAGTCGTCCTGAAGAACAGGGGGAAGGTGGGAGGCGGTTTGTGAGATGAGCAGTCGAATTGATGCTTGAAACCGAGCATGCGTACTGTCATACCGCGCGACTCAGTGGTTTTTGGGCCGTCGTGGACTGAAATCTTTTTGCTGCAAATTGGGCCTGACAAGAATTGTCCAGTGTTTCTAAAGAGCTTCCACCTGTTTGCTAAATAGCCCATGCTTTGGGTTCAAATGATCAAAAAATTGTTATTTTTATTTTTCTTAAAAAAAAAAAAAAAAAAAAACAGAGAAGTATTTAACGCACTTCAATCTCAATAATTCGTCAAATAAGAAAATTGTTAAAAGAGAGATTTAGCAAATTTTAATTACGTATTTAAATATTAGATTTGATTGTCTTATTAAAACAATGAATACTTAATTAAGAGCAAAGATATTTTCACAAAAAAAGACTTGAAACGACAGTAGGATATTTGTTTGATATATACGGTAATAGGACAAAATATTGCTTCATTCCGTGAAATGAATCAGAACAAGAGCAAGCAAAAACTTCAAGACAATTAACAATAATTACCAATGAAAATTACACATCCAGCTTCATCAGTTTAAACTTATTAAACATAGGAAAAAAAAAATCCAGTTACTTAATTATTGTACGAGTTCTCCTTTCTTGTATATTAGATAAATAAAAATGTATAATTATATTAATCCTGCTCGTCACCCCTCCTGCGGTAGTCAGCCTCCTCTTCATGGTCTTCGAATCTTTTTTTGACAGTTTCAGCTCTAGAATCACCAATGGTTGCCTCTTCTGCTCCATCACACACCTTATCACTCGTCTGGCTTGCGACACCTTGCTCTGCCACCTTTAGCTTTTCTTTTTCCTCTGCAACTCTTCTGAACTCTTGAGCCGTTGAAGGTGCTCTCTCCGCCGTTCCTTGGCTATCATGTTGGCTGCTTTCTTGGCTATACCACTGAAACATACAAAATACGATAATCAAGCAACCAGCTATTTAAAATCTTTTAAAATGAAAAACTTCTAAGTTGAGACATTATTTTGGTGATCAGCACAGAGGGTGTTTCTTTCAATATGGGAAGGTCTAAGACTCTAAAACATCACAAGAGTTCAAGTCAACAATGCAACCAATCAATACAATTATATTATGTAAAAAAAATTATTTGTAAAACCATCAACCAAATTCATTGTTGGAATGGATGAAAGCGAGAATAATATCCATGACATGAATTTATTAGGTTATACTCTCCCTATGGTATTCTATACTTTCTCTTACAATATAGATAGATGCAGCATATATAAAACGGCAAAATCTTAATAAAAGAACTGCAACTTGTAATGAAGAGAACTTCAAACAATATAATTGCAACTTAACCTATACCATATACTTGTAATAGGTTACAAATTGGTTTTCTACCTACGCTGCCAGTACTAGTTACAAGTTTCTTTTCAGGCACAGTATAGTATTGTTGTATCCATTGTGATCACACGCATGATTCCTTTCTATATTGGAACTCTAAAACTTGAAAGTTAATACACAGATTATCTTTTAAAATAGAAGGCAAAACTTGAGATAAGTTCTTGTTAGCTCATAGTTTTATAAATCCAATTGTTAAAAGAAAATTCGATTATTACCTGTATTTTAAAACAGTCTTAGATGAAGAGATACTACTGTAGATCTATAAAGCTGGTCAATGGAAAATCACTTTGTAAAAATTCTCAAACTAACTAAAAAGTCATCATAGAAGCTGAAGCTGAAGCCCCACAGAATAGAATTTGATAGAGAATAGCTTCAGAGCACAAAACTTATTCCCACATCAACTTTCAAATATTACTGTTCCCTTTCACATCTTTCAAATATTTTAAACCCTAAGTTGCAAAATACTAAACCTGACAATTTGACATGGCTTTCCAGCTATTCCTAAAACATTAACAAGAATATGAAGAACTAGCGTGCGTTCAGAACTTGCCTAGCATGAATTACTAAATTCTTTGAGAAATTAAGAAGTCATGATAATACACATACCTTGAAGGGGAAAGGGCGCCTGAAGAGACAGACTGTATAGGACTTGATAGGAGATGGTCGTAAAGATTTGTGGAAAAGGAAGATAAAGCCCCTCACTCGGGATGGCCGCGACATTGCTCTCTTTTTTTCTTTCTTTCTTTCTTTTCTTTTCTTTTTTTTTTTTTTTAGTTCTTTCTTTTTTGTTACAAGTACAAATTTGGCAATGAAATTAAACAGCGTAATTGGACATAAAATGATGATGCATACAGCTTGTCCACGTGTCTCTTTAAGCCAGACTTAGCTATACACCTGGTGTTTTCTGCAGTCGCCATTTCACTTCTTTCATGAAAACATTTTAAACGACAATAATATCACATAGACGCCTGGTATCATCTACATCGTATATGTTCCTACCAGTCAAAGATATCCAACCAACTACCAAGCCATAATTATCTAAAACGTTGTAAGCCATAAAAGATGTCTCTAATATTTTTAAAATCATATAAAAAAATTTAATACTAGAATATAGTTTTCTGACATAAATATATATGATGAGCAACTTCGGCGCAAATAGAAGGCAACTTCTTGCTCTCCCTGTGATACAATTATAAAATATGTTATCAATAAACAGGTTCCTTTCAGCTCATGTATTTTAATATCAGAAAAGTCATTGAAGCAAACTATACAACCAATAAACATTGTCTCTGTTTGTAGTTCTGTTAAAGAATGATCCTTAGCAAGGAAGAAACTCTTCTATCACGGCAGAACCATGAAGATGATGCACTCCAAAATAAACATTACTGATATATTATTGAGCTTTTTCCAAATAAATCATCATATAACAAGGATGCACGAGACAGATTCCCAGGCTTCAAATAATAAACTGATCTCGGGATATAGCAGAAAGTCAAAGACCGATCCCATGCAGAAAGAATGCATTTCCTCGATAAACGAGTGACCTCTCTTCAGCCTCTGCACACCATAGGTGCCCTTGCAACTCCAAATCTCCTTTCATGCCTGATGTTTCCCATACAAACTTGAACAATCCAAGAGCCCTGTCTAACTGCTTAACCCCACTCCAAAGCATCTTCTCCTCGTCTGACGTCAAAATTCTTCCCATACACAAAGTGAACCTATTCTCACCACTTACATATATATTACCACATACATCTACTTCAATGTCTCTAACTTGTCCATACAGGTAATACAACAAAAGTGTGAACAAGCACTGGGATGAGTGACCCAATGTCTTGGAAAGCTTCTTCTGCACTAAGCTTTCTTGATGTCGAACCTCCTTGTATCCAATATGTTTATCAAGCAACACATCCTTGATTTGAGAAAGACCCTCTCTCATGACTTCAAGCTTTGAGACATGATAAAGTAAGCGTTTTTCATTCTCCAAACACTTAACGAGATCAACGAACATCTCAAGAACATCTTCCCACTTACAGGAAACAGGAGAATCAACAGCTTTTGCAGGGGCAAGCTTCATCCACGAAGTGGAGTCAATGTCTTTGGAAGTGTCCTTGTCAGCTAAAAACTTTAGACAGCTAGAAACAATTTGCTGACCCATCTTGGTCCCTTGGCTTGGGCATTGATCATTCAACAAATCAATTTCTAATTTCAATTCATTCAATATCTCCTCAAGAGCACCTGTCCATATCCGGTGCTGTGTAACCTGCGGGCATATTGTGAGACGCACTGACTTCCTTTGCTGGGAAGTAACTTTCAGGAGGTTGCTCACTTTGGTGAGTGTATTCACAACAAAATGCTCTCTTTCACTTGGTTTATTGAAACAAACTAATGGGGTAGATTTTGCAGCCATTGAGGAGACCACCACATTCTTCTTCATTGATTGCTGAACTGAAGGACACCCAAGAAAGGCCCTCACAAGTGACTTTAAGGTACGCATTCTGAGGCCAATACCTTCATCAATGATAACTGAATCATCTTTGATATTAACTAGTCTTCCATCAATTAAATCCACGTTTTTTAACAACCGGGTTAATCTTTTTATCTTTGGAAACAACTTCTCATAACATTCATAACTCAAAAACTCTTCACGAGACTGCGCAGAGCAGTGATATAATCTCACATTCAAATGCGCAACTCTACTCCGCTTGGTTTTGAAGTGTTGTACACCCTGTACAAGAAAAGCCAGATGTTTATAAGCCATTATTAGCCAGCCAAACCCTCAAAACAAGACTGTAACTTTAGCTCCATCATGAACCTTTATCGCCGAAACCCACCATGTATGATCCCAAAAACAGGTTCTCTGGAGCAATAAATCGAACATATCATGTGCATGCTATTGTACAAATACTAAGATATAGACGACAAGTGACTATTCTAATCATCTGGGATCGAGACTGCAAGGAGAATAAAACGTAAAACCTGCCTTCAATCCCTTACAAAAACGATCATCGCAGAATTCTTAAACGACAGTTTGCGTTGGTCTCTGGGGGACGGAAAGGTGAGTGGAAGAATACAAAACCAAGAAAGAGCAATTGGATTTGGAATATAATTTGCTTGTTGGGCCTCTGATGGACTAAAATGTTTTCTTGACTTGGGCTTTTTTGGTAACTACGGGCCCAACTATAAATACGACTTAAGAGAATGATGATGTGTAGAGTAGCTTTGATTTATTTTCTTCTAATGTGAGGAAGGAGATATTTGTATTTTAACCATTGCTATATTAGAAGTCAAACAGTGACGTGTCTCGTAACAGACAACAGTACCCTACCTTAGTGCAGAAAGTCTCCAACTCAACTCAGCTTGACTTTGATTCTTAATTAGGGTTTCCTTTTACTTCACTTAACTGTCTTTCGCAACAGCCCTTTAACGCTTTCATTGGAAACAATTATGGAGACAAACGGAGGTGGTGGTGGTGCTGATGTGTCTAGAATCCTCAGCGAAATCGAAACCTTAAAGGCTGCTAAGAGCGACATTGAGAATCGAATTTACCTCCTCGAAGCGCAGCTTCGTGAGACGTCTAATTCCCAACTTCCGAAGAACGACTCGGTTTCTAATGGCTCTACTTGTCCTCCTATCTCCACCCTTGGTTCTAGCCTTAATCATGGGTTATCACCGGATATGATCTACCGATACAGTCGCCACCTCTTGCTTCCTTCTTTCGGAGTTCAAGGTTTGATTTTTCAATTAATATTTTCAAATCTTCACCTTTATTTTAAATTATGTGGATTTAATTCCAACTTTTTCTTTCCTCATTTGGATGCAGCCCAGTCGAATCTCTTAAAATCTTCAATTTTAGTCGTGGGAGCCGGGGGCTTAGGCTCACCAGCTCTTCTGTATCTTGCAGCTTGTGGAGTTGGTAAGGAAAAAATCTATGAGGGACTTAAGCGGTTCATTTATGTGATTAAAGAACGGCTACAATATTGCATATACTCGTTTTGAATTTTTATGTTTGCATTTTGAAGCTTTGAGTTTCTTGGAACCGTTTTATCGGTTTTGTGTTTCAGGGCGCTTGGGTATTGTGGATCATGATGTGGTTGAGCTTAACAACATGCACAGGCAGGTATAAGTTAGAATATTGCGCATTTAAAGTCACTGTTAATATGGTGCTAGCTCTCAATGGCTTTGGTTATGTTCCCGTTTGATTTAGAGTCCTTTGTTGTCCTGTGCCTTTAACTTTTTAGTTCTCTTTTCCCACCTGGTGGGTTTTCGTTTCAGAAAATTGTGAATATATAGACGAATGATCACTGCAAATTTTTTTTTTTTTTAGAAAAAAAAATAGCGGAATATGACTGCTTGATTTTTTCTTCTCCCCCAATCGTTTTCTGGGATTGAGATTGTGAATTCCATTTTACTAATATGTGTATAACTTGCTGATTTCAGGTTATCCACACTGAAGCGTATATTGGCCAGTCGAAAGTGAAATCAGCTGCTGCCGCTTGTCGCTCGTATGTAATACTTTGAATAGCAAAACTTACCACGTTTTTCTTTGAAAATTGATGGATTTTTGGTTGTATTGCTTTTGTCTAATATGTAGTTGTATTTCAGGATTAATTCCACTATTCAGATTGTCGAACATAAGGAAGCTTTGCGCACATCCAATGCTTTGGAAATTTTGAGCAAGTATCCTTGATGGATTACTTTTTAGTTGAATATCTTTTGTTGCTTCATATTCTTTTTAGGTTGGGTCTAGTTCATATGAATTGCAAAGATTTCCGTGACTGCTATAACTTTTTAGATACAACATAGTAGTGGATGCAACCGATAATGCTCCAAGCCGTTACATGATCAGTGATTGCTGTGTTGTGCTGGGAAAGGTAAATTTGATCTGCGGATTGCACATCCTTTGAATTATTGTGCAAAACTATGTAACTTGTCTTCAAAACATTCATATGGTGTTGGACAAATGGAGTTCACTGAATTTATGTTAAATATAGCCTAATCAAGGCTATAAAGCTAACAGGGGTAATGTGCTTCTTTTACTGCATTTTAAATGATCTGAGATTTGGAATGCTTTGTGCTCATAAAAATATCTCCAGTTATATAAATATGTGCAACGCAGCTTTGAGGCATGGTTTTATACACTTATAAAGAAAGGAATCTACATGTTGTGCCATTATTTTCCTTTATAATATTTAATAATCTTTTTCATGTTATATGCAGCCTCTAGTATCGGGTGCTGCACTTGGATTGGAAGGGCAGGTATGCACTATATCCACAGTTTTGTACCGTTTTAATAGCTTAAAGCGTACAAATTATTGTATAAGGTGCAAATTCATGGCATAACTGCATTTGTCATATTTATCATATAGCTTACCGTTTACAATTACAATGGAGGTCCTTGCTATCGATGCCTATTTCCATCTCCGCCACCTACAACAGCATGCCAAAGATGCTCTGACAGTGGAGTTTTAGGAGTAGGTATGTTGGTATTTCATTATTGACATGGTCCAAGCTAGCTTTAAGTTGCAGGGTGATTAACATAGTATCTATTTACAAAGTCATGAAGCATACTTTTAGGACTTCATTTAAAATAAATAAATAATTTAAAAAAAAAAAAAAAAACCTAGTCTCATCTCTCCTCGATTAACAATGAGTTATAGTTAAAGATTTTATCTTTGCGGTCAGTAATTGTTAGGAATATAGTAATTTTTTCACACAAGGATTTACAATCACCCAAACTAGTTTAGAATGGAAATTATTAAGAAGCTTGTAATGTTCAAGTTTATTGGTTGTGAGGGTAACGAAAACCTATATTTATTAGAAGTCTCGCTGGCATCCCTTTGCTTTTAAATTTCAACTATATCAGTTATTTAGGATTATTCACTGTTTTAGAAATGCTTTTACCAGTTCGTCTAGGAAAAATAAAGTTTTAAATTTTTATTTCAGTTCCCGGAGTCATTGGCTGTCTCCAAGCCTTAGAGGCCATTAAAATTGCTAGTGCTATTGGTGAACCACTCTCAGGAAGGATGCTTCTGTTTGATGCTTTGTCAGGAAGAATTCGTATAGTAAGTTTCACTTTCCTTCTTGTTTGAGTTTAATAGTGTACGACTATTGGTATGAAGTGCATGATTTTGTTATGTGTGATTAGAGAGGAAACTTCTATTCTCCAACTAGTGGTCAATATTCTCAGCCTTAACATGTTGCAGTGGCTGGTCTAGTGGTATGTAGCATTATACTTGTCGAAGCCAGAATTGATTTAAATTTGGATTGGCCCTTCTCTGAATAGCTCCCTCTTATATGGCCTGGTTTTATCTCTTAATTGTTCAACAAGCCCATCCATTAATACTTGCCTTTGTGGTATTAGGATTGGATCTGCATTACTTGCTGTTGCTAACTTGATATTTAACATTGTTTAGGTCAAGATTAGAGGTAGATCATTACAGTGTGAAGTTTGTGGGGAAAATTCAGCATTTGCTCAAGATCAATTTAGAAATTTTGATTACGAGAAGTTCACTCAGTCTCCTCTATCTGCGGTATACTTCTCATTTCAACTGCATACCGTGTTTACACTGTATCGCTGAATCTCTCAGCCTCTGTCTTTTTCTTTTGAACTCAATTTTATTTGACTTTTTTTTTCATAAATCTTATTTGTTGAACCTTCAATTATATGCAGCTTCCCGTGAAGTTGAATTTGCTTACAGCAGATTCCAGAATAAGCAGCAAGGAGTACAAAGAAAAAGTTGATCATGGAGAAGCACATGTACTAGTGGATGTACGGCCAGCACATCACTTCAAGATTGTTTCCCTTCCGAACTCCATAAACATCCCGCTTGCAAGTTTGGAGGCAAGGTTACCTGAAATTTCTTCAGCGTTGAAAGGAAAGGAAGAGCAGAAGGGGCCTAATTCTGGTTTTGGTGCTAGCCTATATGTAGTATGTAGAAGAGGCAATGACTCACAGAGAGCTGTGCAAAGCCTCCAGAATATGGGTTTCACTTCGGCTAGGGATATCATCGGTGGTCTGGAGTCCTGGGCACGAGATGTGGATCCAAGCTTCCCTACTTATTAGTAGGCTTTGCATTAGGAACATATTTGTACGTAATATTAATTTATCAATATGTGCTTATTATTTTGCATCACATAGAACCCTATGAGAAAGGATTACTTTACTTGCTACTTTGAAGTAGCTATAATTTTTGATATAGAAACACTTTTGTAATGGTGATTTCCATTATATCGATCCGAAAGAACAATATGAAGGATGTCTTGAGTATGAGTATGAGCTGGGGTCTGCCTTTCCGACACCAGTAGCCTTTGTATGAGTGCTGTACTTGAGCTTTCAACGCCTCAGTGTTAGGATAAAAATATATAAATATATTTTAGGCTTTTCAGATTTTTAACTTTGAAACGGTTTCTGAGTATCAAAACTGTTTATAAATCACCAAAAAGAAAAAAAAAAAAAAAAGATTTATACTGTTGTGAAAACTTGACCTATTAATAAATTAACCAATTAAAGGTATAGATGTGAAGTATAAAATTATAGGGATTATAGTGATATTATGTTTATGGGACTATAATGAAATATTATAACTAGGGATGTGATTAATATACTAAAAACTATTGGATTATATAGTTAATATATCCTTATGGGGGTAACTGTAGAATCTAAGAACTTTAGGACTAAATTAGAAATAAACAAAGATGAGAGAGAGAGAAGAGAGAGAAACTCTTATTGAGTTTGGGGGTGTCTATTACAATGGGAGGAGGCTGCTATTTATAAGTAGTCTCCTTCACTATTCACTTAGTGAGTTACATAATTACCCTTACTATTTACATTATTACTTGTGCAATCGTCCTAAACATTTGTATCATCGCTTGCACAATACTTATAATAATTAAGGGGTGGGATCCACTATAATTAATTGACTGGTCCTATTATAATTAATAATTAATAATTTCATAACACTCTCCCTTGGAGACCACCACTTAATTATATTTACGTTGCTTAGGAAAAACCC
>JANLJB010030551.1:0-17970 GCA_026212285.1 Bursera cuneata | reverse complement strand
TGTGGGGCTAAGTGTTTTCTTCAAATTTAATTGGGGGGTTATTGTAATTTCTCCCTTTATAATCAACAGCTATACACAAGTTTTATGACTTGGAGTCACATACAGGACGGATGTGACTAATTCACATGTGTATTGTTAGCTTGCAACCAAAATTTTTGGTCCGATCATAAGCTTGCAGTAAGACATTTAAAAGGAGATTTTTAATGGCCTTTTATGCAATGGATTACGTTTATTGTTCACACTATCTATATTGTGTTATGTTAGAGTTTTACAGACTAAGAAAATTAGTTGTCTTATTTTGTATCCATTTTTTTTTTATAATGAAACTATTCTTTTTTTTATTCGTAATTTTTTTCCGTTATGTTTTTCAGATAAATCAATGTGTGTTACTATAGTTTATTTATTTTGTTATTTATTATTATCGTATCGATTTCCTGACAAGAATAATATTCACGGCATATTTGTTTACACTCATTAAGAGATATATAAACTCAAAATTAACGAAGAAAGATTCAATTTCGTTTGCTCGATCGACATTCAATGTCACTTCGATCGTTGTTTGTGTGAGGCCCTAGCTTGGTTTGAAAATTAAGGGCAATGATTTGCAACAAATTGACATCTAGTGGCCAATTATTCAGAAAATTCTACAGTAAACACCCGTTGATCGGTCATCCTGAGTTACATGATTTGTGTGTCATGTCGGCAGTGGCATTGTGGCAACATGATGGTTGAGAGATTGGTTGTCAAAGAGTTAATGAACCCTTAAGATTGGTCGGCCCGGAACTGGATTCTCCAAAAACAAATACACACCCACATCATCTTTTGAGGATGAGATGAGATCAATTGGTGATCATATACCTTGGTTTAAATTGTTTGATCGTGAGAGTTCAAATAGAAGTTTGATTTTACTTCTCTCCTAGAATCTTTTTACAAGATTTCTAACTTTTTGATATGGAATGATCATTTGATTGATTGACTGATTGTTACACTTCTCTATTCTTTTTTTCTTTTCTTTTTTAATGTTACATTAGAAATGCTAGTAATTTTGTGAGTGCTAAACTGTTAATTATTCAATACATAGATCAAGAATACCTGTGACACTCTTTGAACTTTGAAGAGTAATAATGATTGATCTCAATAAGTACTTGCAATAACATTTTCTAATTAAATATGTAATGTTTCTATGTTATATGCTCCAACTGATAATTAGCAATAAATTGAAGTTCTTGTCAAATATTGAAAAATGATCTATCAACAACAAAGTGTTTTCATTTCTTAACCCCCACATGATATTGTTCCCAATATGGTCTATTCAATACAAAATAAGAACTAACAATGATTTGGTGTACTGTAGTGGTGCTGATGGAAGAGATGGTAATGGTTTAGTGACAAATGG
The DNA here is from genome assembly GCA_026212285.1 of Bursera cuneata. Taxonomy (NCBI): domain Eukaryota; kingdom Viridiplantae; phylum Streptophyta; class Magnoliopsida; order Sapindales; family Burseraceae; genus Bursera; species Bursera cuneata. The sequence goes on along the minus strand of JANLJB010030551.1, from coordinate 16,574 downwards.
TGATGACCGGCCGGCCGTGGTGATGGTAATGAGAGATGAAGGGATTTTGATATAGAAGAAAAATAAGACATGATATAAGATTTTTTTTTTTTTAAATGGCATATTATATTAGTGTTTCTTTGACACACTTCAATAATAAACTGATGTTACGATAATTTTTAAGAGCTTTACTTTTCACATTTTCAAAAATCAATATTAATTTAAGATGATCATATAAAGGATTTCAAAGAGGAGAAAAAGCTGTATAAAGTCATTGCTCGTACCCCACAATTAATAAGATCCATATATAAGGATTGGATATATATATATATATTCCTTGATATTATGCCGATCATTTAGCATCACCCCATCATGAATCAATCTCTATCTTACACGTACGTCTGCTCACACCCATGCGTGTGACATAAACATTTTGCTAGAGAGATATATGCAGTCCCTGTGGCTATGACATTGTTTCCCTATAAAAGCCATCCAGTTGATCAACCCGTGATAGATGAACCAACCAATCTCATTCTGATCTTTTTCTTCCACTATTCTTATCATCAGAATGAGATCAAGGTGTTCTTCCCACTTGCAGAGGAGAGGAGTGTTGCGGAAGAGAAGAGTGGTGAAACTCTTTTTGGTTAAGGCGACGCAAACTTCAGCTCAAAAGAAGCTTAAGCAGCTCGGGAAGATCATTAACATTCCCAATTGCCAAGAAGTGGACATGGACACTTTGTATCAAAGGGCTGCAGATCACATCTTCCTACTACAGCTTAAAGTGAGTTTACTCCAGAGCTTATCTGCTTTCTATGGCGTCTAGCTAGAGCTAATTAGTAATAAACAAGAAAGAATTGAAGGATAAAGCTCTCCCGCACGCACTCTCACTCCACCCAAACTGCAAAATTAAGTTGAGAAATTATAAGTCTAAAATATAGTTACTCGTGATTAATAAATATGTTACAAATGCGAGGGAGTGGTAGTGGGTTTATCTACTGCTTTTTAATTGTCTCAAATAAGCAAATGATTGTACTTTCTCTATTTCTTCAATGAAGAAAATGTTCTTCTAATTCTTTCAGTGCTATGCTTTGATATACATAACTCAAATGACTACTTATAAGTGGGAAAGCTTGAAACTACAAGCTAGCTACTCCAAGTTTGATGAGCCATATATATAATTTGAAAATCATTTCAAAAATCAATGAAGTAGCAGAAAAAAGAATTCTTACAACTTCATATCAAACTTGTTCTGAAGCTTTATATGTATATCTTAATTAATTGTTATCTTACACTTCTTTTTTATATATGTAAACATTGAGCTATGCGTTCTATACATGTTGAGGAATGGCATCTTTTTATATGAACGATTGAAATATTCAAAACCCATGTTTGAGAAGATCAAAATAAATCAAGGCAACATTTTTCGAATTTTCTCTTAAAATATTCGTTTTCGAATGGAGTCCCGAGAGGTTAAATATTTCAACCACTGAATTATAAGTTGTGGGTAGGCCTACATAGCAAACATGATATTGAAAATTTGGTAGAGCAGCTAGGTAGCTGCATGGATATGATCTATTGAAGATCTGTGTGATCTCAAAACTCCAATTATTCAGTAGATGCATCGAAGCTTGGACAGAGACCTAGACTTTCTTTCTGTTCAAAGTCAAATTAAGACCAACTTTTATCATAAATAAATAAATAATTTGATATAATGGATCAATGAACTCTCATGCGCATGTCTTGCACACATGGCATTATTCAGAGTTTATTAATTTCATTTCGAGTTCAAATTTTGCTCGGTGTGTGATAGGGGGCCTCCTTATATAGTTACATAATTCGTGAACGATTTGATTTTCAGTCAATTAACATAGAGCTCGAATAATCGAAACTCTCTCTTATTATAACAACCACAAATGTGATATGTCGTTTTCTGCAACCAATAGTACTATCAATTAATGCCGTCCATTCTAATATATGGATGAGCCGACGAGTCTGTGTTTATACAAATAATAATAACAACAAAAGCATATAATTGTATTGAAATAATAAAAAAAATTGTAAATATGAATATTTACATGAGTTCTAGAAAATATAACCTTATTTTTAATTATAATAATCTATTCTAGATTTTTATGTTCAATAATTTGATAGTTGTTGAACACATTGTCATATCATCTAATTATATTATCGTACTGTCAGACTGTCAAACTATGACTAAATGGTAAAGCTATTTTTCAAAACAAATTTAAAAATAAAGTATTCCACTACATTTATTTTTTACACATAAATTTCTTGAAATTTATATATCATTTTACTATGCGATGAGAATTTAACAACTTGTACTTCAAAATTTACTAGTATTGTGTTTCAAGAGTTGAGATATGAATTTGAAGATCGTGGTTGGAAACAATGGCTAATATATATGCAAAAGTGAACATATATTAAATAAAACTATCAAATTATCAGTGCCCAAGAATAGTTTATCGTTGTAGTAGGCTGTAGAAGAATGAAGAAAATGATAATATAAATTAAAGACGATCGAGTTTACCTTGAATTAGTTAATAAGGAGCATAAATATACTCTTAGAGGGCATATATGTTAGTATTAATTAATTAAGTTTTCTAATCTAATTGACAAAACCTTGATTAATATTCGACTAGAATCCTGTTAAATTAGAGAACGACATTGATTTTTCAAAGGTTTTGTACATGTACATATACGAAACAAAATCTTGATATTTAATTAGAAATAGATCGAAAATATATAGAAAATTAAGATATAGGTGAAAATCAAATCAACTATGCAAATTTTTTGTACCTATATGGTATAGCTAATAATTAATTATAATTAAGTTGAATTTCCTAATGGATTTCTTGCTGTAAAGTCATTCGAGTATAATAATAAACTACACTAGGAAGTAGCTACCTCTTTCAATATTAATTGTGGCGGTGCAGCTAATTGATACACATGGATAATGATGGTCCATTATTAATTTAATTTACATGTTGCAATATTTAAACCGTATGATACCAGACAACTTTGCATCGGGCTTATTATAAAACTAAATTGGTATACTATTACACTCGGAAGTAGATAGATTGTTGTAAATTGGTATAAAAATTATAAATTAAAAATTAAATTATAATAATCTAATCATTTTATTATATACTATTATAAATCTTGGTGAGTTCTATGTTATTTTTATAAGGTAATTGTATTGGAATATAAAATAGCTAACTTTTTGAAGAATATTTTGAGAAATAAGAATTTCTTTCAAAAATTAGATGTTTTGGCCATCTTCTTATTCGAACACCAAGTTTACCTTGATTCTCTAAATGCAGACACGATGCTAGATGATGTGACAAATTATTTGACATGCATCCAACAACGTTCGACTACCCGTCACCTAATAAACGCCTTATTAAACATCTGTCGAGCATCGTTTTGAAAAATATAAAGTAATTAAGCTAACTCAACAACTAAATAATTTGTTTGAAAACTCAATACTTGACCCCTAGACTTGCATATTTTTTACGCTTTCCCATTTCGTACACATAGGCAGGTTTGTAATGTTAGTCTTTGAATTCCATCAATTCTTATCTTCAATTTTAATGGATATAATTCTGAATGATATGTGGTTCAGCCTTAGCTTATCCAAATTGAAATGAGTTAAAATAATGTATTAGTTCGTAAATTAAGAGTCAATTTAATTAGACAGAATTATGACTTTATATTACCAAGAAAAACAACTTAATTAATCAACACATTGACCCACTACTTATTATATAGTTAAATTGATTCATTTTTATACTAATGTGAATTCAATAATATTCATCAAGAAGTCAAAATTATAATCATTAATTATTTGACCATTGATTTAATTAAAAATTGTAATCAAGACAACCTAGTTTACTCGAAAGAATTACTTTTTGACTAGGAAATCAAACAAAAACTTAGAAGAAAAAGCCGACAATTAAGGTCAGTCAATATTCAACATTAAGCACAACAAGAAAGATTCAGCACCGTCGTTTCTTGCTTAACTGCCATTCTTATCACATTTTCACATTACTGTTTTYCCATCAAATCGAGATGTATTTGATGCTTGTTCGATAACTTTATTAGATCAATCWAAATCATATTAAGTYGATAAATCAATAACTTTGCTTTTTTAATTTATTGAMTCGAGATTACTATAGATTCATCTAAATCAATAAATTGAGTGCATATAATGAAATAAAATAGGATATTTAAWATTGAAGAATAGAATAGAAGGGAAATTAATGAAGGTGAATATTGTGATGATTGAAGGATGTATGGGGTGTAAAGTTTTATGGGACATGGTCGGGGACCCATCCATGTGTGCACATGTGTGTGTTACCCTTCAATGCGTGCGTGCACCACCATGCCCCGATCTTTGAGGTGCACTCGGTCTCATGTGCTCTGCACATGTCACTGCTCAAGATTTTATAGATGGGAAAATATTGATTCTTGATAATTATATATAATTAATTAATTTAGATTAAAGCTTATAATTAGTAATTAAGTGGTACGGGGAGGGTGAAGAAGAAGATTCAATTGAGAAAAAAGAGTTGATGGCTACTTACTGACATGTGAAGGGAGTCAAATGTAAGGTTATGCGTAAATCACGGGGGTGGACCCCTTGTTGGTCCCTCTTGCGTTACACTTTCTGCCTTGTGGGCTTCACCTTTCCAAAATCAAACCCTTCTTTATCTATCTACAAGTACTACGTACCATTTTCATTTTCATATAATATTTCTTCTTTCAAGACTTTCGAATACAATAAAATAAATAATTATTTGATGAAAATGACTCTTTTTTTTAAAAAAAATAAATACTTTAATTTATTGCCAAAATGATGGTATAATTTTTTCTTTCCTGAGAGAAAAAATCGAACCATATGTTATATCATAACTTTTCTTTCATTATCTATAATATATCTTAATTAGCATGCACCAATTAATAAAAGAGAAAGCAGCCAATAGATTAATCTCTAAATGTGTGACTCAACGTACTACTATCTTATGTGTGTGGATGCATGTAAGTACATAATCAAGAAAAATGTTGTGCAATGAAAACTAAGCACGAAAATTAACATTGGCTATTAAAATATAATAATAAAATACAAAATTAAAAGAGAATACCAAAATTAATGAGGTTTGGTATAAATACGTACGTCCTCGGGCATTGCTAATTACTTCCAATATCTCCAAAGAGAGAAATTACAGGATTTGGATAATGGTGCAAATACCCATAAACAAATGAGAAACTAAGAAAATATTAACGATAGAGGTCATTCATAAAAAGGTGCTCATTAAAGGACATTTTTTTGTATATATATATATATATATATATGGGCTGTTTTTATATACCCATTGAAGACATACTATATTTTATTCGACCAATGTGAAACAAATACAAATAAACTAATAAGCCAAAACACTCAACAAATCTCTACCTTGGCAAATTAGTTGATCCCACCCAAAATTCCTCTATTTCCTGTATCCTCTGTAAACTTTAGCAAAGCCTTCAAATGCGTCAAATGGTACGATCAAATTTGCAGGATATTGATCAAATTCAAACAATGATTGATTTGGTCTTTATATTTGCAGAGTTTTTGAAAATCTCAATCTTCTGCGCAAAATCCTTAATTCATCAATAATCTCATGCACAAAGTGATATCTAACATCATTATGTTTCATACGCACATGATATACTGGATACTTGCTAAGTGAATAGCGCTCAGACTATCCGAATAAATAGTAACATTCTTTTGAACAACTTCCAATTTCTCTAGCAATCCTAAAACTAACATTATCTATTGAAATATAATAAAGAATTAAGCTAAAAATGAGAAAATATAAAATTTTAAGGGAACAATATAATTAACGAGGTTCGATATGAATACCTATGTCCTCGCGTCCTACTAATCGCTTTCACTATCTCCAAAGAGAGAAATTACAAAAATCTAGACAATAATACAAATACTCGGAAACAAATGAGAAAAGGGAAAATATTAACTATAGAAGTTCTTCATAAAAAGCTCCTCACCAAAGGAAATTTTTTTGGATATATACCCATTGAAGACCCACTGTAATATGTTGAGCTAATTTGGCACAAATAAAAATAAATTAATAAGCCAAAAAAATCAGCAAAGAAACATACTTGATTATTAGTAAAGAGATTGATATCATAGTGGGGAGACAGCAGTTTCTTAGCGTTGACATATGAGGTCCCACTGCTTCGAATTAAAGAGCAAGAATGCCACAAATCAAGCTAATTAAGTAAACACATGCTTTGCAAGAAATTGTTAAGATGGGAAACAAAGAAAGTTCAAGAAAGAGAGAGATTGAAAGAAAAAGTTGTTGTGTATAAAGAGAAGATAGAAGATGCATGACAAACAAAGCTTACGCATGCGCCTCGATTTCAAGTCTCCTCCTCATTTTCTCTCTAATCAAACACCACCACCACCCCTTGACACATATTAAAATTATAACCACTAATCAATTGATTTCATCCATTTCTCTATCGGTCCCACCCTAAAGTTATTCGTTAATTAACTTTTTTAATATCTCTTATTTGGGGTTAAAAGGAAGAGAAATTGAAGATTATTATATATAAAACGATGATGTAAAAGAATGTAATAAACTCGGTTGATGTCTATGATGTATATGATAAGTGGATCATTAATTCACACATATTTGAAAATTATTATCTTGATTTTACCCAACTTGAAACTGGAATACTCTTTAAAAGAGAAAGAAAAATAATTGTAATAATAATAGATTTAGTAATCCATCTCATGATTCATATTCAACCCATGAATTCATATATATATATATATATATATATATATGAGACGATCTCTTCATAGTATAACTTATAGGTAACGTTATACAACTATTATACCAAAGACCTCTACTTATACTAGAACCAAATTAATTAAGAATAAAATGATCATCATTCATCACTACTCTCTATTCATTCTCTTTTCGTATATATATATATATATATATATATATGAAGGAGAAAAGATGTAGAGAAATGCAATTATAAGTATATGAAAATGGAGTGTGTAGTGTGTTTGTGTCTGTATATATATAAGAAAAGAGAAATATCTTGGTTTGGTGTACGTAAAAGGTAGATTAATGGGATGGGAGGGGAGAGATATAAATATAAAAGAAATAATAATAATAATTGAAGAAAACTTGTGTAGTGTAATATTGAGAAGGGCCTCACAAGAGCAAACTTTAAAAACCACCATGTGGAGACCATGTGGGGGACGGACTTCTTTTCCTCTAGACCCAAAACCCATGCCCTAGAATTTCTCTTCTCGTAGGACCCATTTCTCCCTCTCAACTTCACCCATGTTTTCCGGATCCTGCCAATTCTCTCTTTATCCTCCCCTCTCTCTCTCTTTCTCCCTCTTCATCATCTCCATCAATTCATTTCTTTATACAATGATATATAACACAAATTTCCACACAATATTCTGTAAAGGACCTAAGTTTTATTATTATTGTGAAACTAATGTAACAGTGAGAAATGCAGCATAGATTAAAGGTTTCAAAAAGCATGCAGCTTGGTCTTAAATTTTTTCTTTTTTTTCCCAAGACTTGAGACTGCTTTTTGTCTATGACATCTCTCTTTCGAAGCGCTGTAGCTTGTTGCTACCTCTCTTCTGTAACCTCGAACACATCTCATGTGTTGATGCAGTAAAGAACAGCACATGATTTAAATTAAATAGAAAGCTCGAATAATTGCTTCATAAATTCAATCACCGTAATTACAAGTTGTAATCATGTATAACAATTACAAAATTAGAGAAAACCCTAATGCCAACTTTAATTTTTTAAGCAAAATCACAATCTCATTTTGAAAATTGCAGCTCGCTAGCTTACCAATTTGTCTAATTTAATTTGATTGATTTTTATTTTGTCAAAACGATCTCTCTCTCTCTCTGTTATGATCTTGTGTTCTCTCCAACACAGCATGTAAGTCCACAGGGACAGAGCAGCAGGGCCACAAGCCACAAGGGTATTAATAATATTAATTGATGAAGTGAGAACATTTAGTGAGAGTTTTGTTTGTATTCATAGCAAGTTACAAAAGTTAGGTTTGCATTACATTACGGGGACCTTTATTCACACTATAAAATCTTTTAATTGAAACATTTCCTAAAATAAATAAAATTAATATTCTCTAGGGTTTCTGAGGTGGGCCATGCACACCATGTGCCTGCATGTGCTGTGTCTTTCTCTCAAAGGCCCACCACTTCTCTCCTTTGAGTACATAAATGGGGTTTCCGCACATTCTTCTCCCTCTCATTCCTCATTTCCTCTCTCTCTCTCTTTCTCAACTCCCTTCTTGGATTCTGATACACTTTCTTGGATCTGCGAAACTGCAACTCTCTGAAACTTCTTTCACTTACATCTCATGTATGATTTTGTTTCTTCTTATTTAATAGAAGAAATTTAGCAAGGTACGTTACTAGCTTTATTATTATGTGTCAATAAGTGTACGTACACATACTTTTTTATATATATATATATATATTTTTTGTTATATATATAGCATTTATGTGAGATTCAAGCAATCTCTCTGCTCCTTTCTTTCACATATTATCTTCTTTCTTCACTGTTTAACTTGAAACCCTAGCTGACTACTTCAAGTTTAATTCCCTGAACTTTTTTCTAATTTCTTCACATTTTCTCTTTATTTTACTTTTTTTTTTTCAATATAAGCATTAAGTTCTGGGGAGACGAAACTATAAAGGTGGCCAACGATGAAAACATCAACTTCGTTTCCGCATTATTTTTATAATTTAATGAACCTCGAAAACCCTAAATATTGACTTCAATAATCCATGTTTTAAATGGTTTGTCTTCTGCAGGATGCGTTCTCCTTGTTCATTGAAGCAAGAGTTCCTCAAGAAATGGATGTTGGGTCTCCAACTATGTGGTAATTCCTCGAAGAACATGAGCGTTTCGGAGAGAAAGAAGGCGATAAAGCTATCGGCGGACGTAGCCATGGCGTTTACCAGAAATGGTAGGACTTGCTGGAGTCGTGCTCTCATTGCTAGTGCTTCAAAAGACGATAATGACAAGGTAATTGTCGAACACATATTGGGTTCTGATTATGAGAGGCTAAAAAAGGTTTCAATCGGTTCAACCATGTACTGCAACAAGAGGGCTAGAAGCAAGAAGATCTTGAAGAGGAGCTGCGGTACGATTCGAAGAGTAATGAAAAGAGTACCTGGAAAGGTTGTCGCCAGTTCTATTGCGAAGAGAATGGTCAAGAAGAGGACAAATTTGTTGAAGAGTCTAGTTCCCGGAGGAGAATTCATGGATGAAGTCTCTTTGATTGAAGAAACCCTAGACTATATACTGTCTCTACGATCTCAAGTAGATGTAATGAGGACTTTTGCTAATGCTGCCGAGATAGTGAACCGTAAAAAAGAGCAATGCTGAATCAGTCGTTATGAGTTCACATGTGACCTTTTACTTTCCTTTATTCCTTTTTTGCAAGATTATATAGATGGAGGAGAAAAGAAGATCGTCTAGTTAAGGGATGTACAGATGAACTATATATGTAAGTCAAATCTATATATGTTCTTTATTTCCCTTTTCTCTTCTTGTGATTTTTTGAGTTGCATTTAAGCATAAATTTCTAAGCACGCGATTGCTTAATTGGCTACAAAATCCATGCGAAATTTTGTGCAATCTTATGTGATTATTATAACTTTGGTAATTCAATCTGATGTCAAGCAACAGCGAGATTGCTTTTTCTCAACCCAAATGTAACACTCTTAAGAACTAGAAAGCAGTGGTGCCGAAAATGGTCATAACGTACGACAACTTCAGACTATTCGATGAATGTGGCTTTCATAGTATTGTTTATACGTTTTACAAGCCTATGTACATGTAGAAGAAAGTACTTCAAAGCGTATGCATAGGAGGGAGAGAGAGAGAGAATAAAAGAATAATTTGGTACACGATTCAAAATCCATGAATGCAATTCAATGTGCCTTAGCATTTGAAGTATTACTTATAAAGTTGTGCTATTCTTCTCTACTAATTTTGGTTAAGAAACTGAGATGGGTTTCGTGTTATTGAAGCATATATGTATATACGTAAGGAAGAAATTAAAGTTGGTGTTGACATAAAATAACAAGGAAAGGCCAAACATGCACGCCCGTGCACACCCTTCTGCTGCTTACTGCATTTATATGACGGTGACTAGAGCACAGATTGAAGTTGCTCAAAATCAGGGATTGCTATCCTCATTTATATGCTCACTGACACGGACACATGTATTTGTACAAGTAAATTTATACATATACATGTACGTATGTACACATACGTGTATAAGAGTGATAGTATATATGTTCGAGAAGAATTATATTATTGAAAAGTATAAGACAAACGAACAAATACTGGCTAAATGTAAGGAGCAAAAATAGCTAATTAAATTAACCAAAATTTGAGAAAATCGCAACTAATGGGTTACAAAACCAATTGATGAATCAAGAGAAGTTTGGGAAATCCCAAAGAAGATGGTCAATGAGTGCTTCCTGAATCTGATGCAAAGATATAATTATGTATCAGCTTCTCACAACCAGAATCTTGATTACAATTATTTTAACTTTGACTTCCATTGATCTTCCAATGAATAAATAAAGAAATAATTGGTAAGACTTGTTCAGCATGAAGACAACTACATGAGTAACATGATCTTCAACGAGGATGTTAAAACTTTTGACCAAAGAAAAGCAAACAGTTGGTCATTTCTTCTTGGACCTCCACAGTACATACATATTGACAGTGAAATCTCGAACAATAGTGCAGTATCCACCGAATCAGTGAAGCACTATAATCGAGAAGTTTCTTCATTAAAACGTTTCTGAGTGATGGAACACTTACAATTCAGGTATATATCACCCTATCTTCTTGCATGCCGTACTTTTAGGCTTGTAAATTATACATAGTTCCTGCAGTAGTATAGTACAAAATAAAGTTCTTTTTATCCTGCATAGATGATCAATAAATCCTTTGTTATGCAAAAAAAAAAAAAAATGGAGGATTTTCTGAAGAAGTATGCCATTCTTCAATGGTTAATGTGTAGGCGGGAGAGAGTACATGAGCTTTGTTAGTGACTAGGTATGTGGATATCAGATTTCACATAAGGCTTTCAGTTTTAGGCACCTTAATATGGTTAATCTGGGATCATTTGTTACACTAATTCTGTCTTGTCCATCAACTCTAATATAGAAAAACTGTGTTTTCTGTATTCTTAGAAGTTTATATATAATTTTTGTATATGTTGTTATCACGAGTTTTAGACCATCAATCGAATCATGAAATGAATATCCCTTCAACGCCATATAAGTAGCAAAAAGAAGGAAAGTTAATTAATAAGATTTTCTTGATTAGTTTGATATACATGACTGGAAATCCTGTCTCAAACCAAATTGTATCGAACATAAAGTTTTGAAGCCTAAGATATAGAAATTACGCAAAAAGACTAGCCATGATGCTAGCTTTTTAATGCTGGTGGATTTGGAAGTGAAGCAATTGACAATATTTAAATTAAGCCCCATAGCAGCATTCAATTTAATCCGTACCTTACTAATTAAGCTAGTGCAAATTAAGATTAATTTAACTATTAAAGCTGATAGATAAACACTGTTTAATTTATCTTCTACTCTTACTCTTTTTTTTTTTATGGTGAACTCTAATCAACTTTGTCGGCCGATTTCATATCAAATTATAATCAATATTTCAACAATCTTCACATGCCCATGAATTAAATGTAAACCAAAGGACGTATTACAAAAGCACCCGATTGATGTTAATGGATACATGATCTGATTAATTGTCACATCGATCATCAATTATTTTGCAATCATTCAATTATAATGAAATAATTAGTGTAGGATTAGGCTGTTTCTGTCATAAACCGAGAATATATTAATAATTTGATTGCTATCTATTTATGTTATGTGCAGGAGAGCGAGAGTGAGAGTGCTGTTGCCAAGTCCTATCCGTGATCTGATCAAATTGATCTTGTTATGTTGCTGGCCAGCTATTTTACTCATGAGCTTTCACATCTTAGCTAGCCTTATCATAACCACTCTACAGCCAGCTTCATGAAACAGTAGTGCCAGTGACTGGAGCAGGTATGTTGATTGTTGACGTTTGCCTATCTGTGGCTGCTGCCGTATTAGATTATCAAAACATCGTTTAAATCTAGAGTACCGACTGCTTAATTTGCCTCAGTTTCTTGAGATTACATCAGGATGAGGTTGCATCCTTTGTATCAATTTCGGTCTTTCAAATCTGTAAAAATGACAATAAAACTATGCATCGATCATCTTAAATGTCTTTGGCCAATTGACAACTACCCTATTAACATATTAGTGCACCACATTTATATGAAAAAACTACAAAATGTTATGTCACCAATCATCTTTATCCGAATTATCAAGTCCATATAAGTTAGAAGAATTAGATGCCTAATTCAAAAGATTATTTGATAAAATAGAGTGATTCACACGTCCTCCTCATAAGAAACCAACAGTCACTGTATATTACAATCACTCGCAACACATCCATATTTATATTGGCATAACAAATATTAGTTTAAAGTAAATACAATATAAATTTCCAAATTTTATCTTCGTATAGTTTTCAAAAACTTATTTTTAAATTGATAAAACAATACTTGGTAATGATATTGTTATCATGTATGAATAAAGAGAACACTGCTATTTTGAGGTGATGAAGGACTTTACCCTTTTTTTTTTTTTTTGTGGGGGAGGGTGTTACATGTCTTTTGATTAGATGTCCAAAACGTGAGTGTCCTTCAGATTCCAATTTCTAAGTTTGCAAGTATTTATTTATGGATGTTTAGGGTTTTTCTATGTTATGATTAAATCTTTTCAGGTTTGAACAACAATTAACTCTGGTACTACATTTGATGAAATTGGATAGTGTTTCCCAATGGAGTAATCTTTTAGCCACTGCATTGCATTTGATTAGAGCTCTGTTACGTGCTCACAGCTCACAACTGGTGTAATCATGTAAAATTGACATAATCACTTATACCAAATTTGTTCGTGTAATAATATTTATCTTTTAATATTCATCAAGTTCTGTATATCAATTGACAGTATTTTTTAACTGCTTTTGGATGAGCAATTTGTTTTAAAAAAAATTGAAAAATCCTTTTAGAAAAAAAAATTTAGTATCTATCTTTTAATTCTTAAAAGGAATTCTTTTATCAAGATAAAATTTTTATTTAATTTTATTAAACACTGCAAAGAATACTAGTTCAATTCTGAAAATTTGTGTTCCATTAATTAAAAATATTTTACAAATTCATTACAAGTATTTTAAATCACTCTATTCAATTTAGAACTTTAAGTTTTACTTAATTTTTTGTACTTTCAATAAATTTTAGGAATTGTGTAGAACAATCAAATTTAAGGGGTTGAATTGAGAAAAAATCAAAAAATTAAAAATTTTGATTGTTTAGCTAACCTGTTAAGCCCGTAGGCCCATAGATATTGACCGGTTAAACTTATTATGGGCCTATGAGCTAGGCAAAAGAAATAGACCATTGACCCGTTATGGGCTAAAGGGTCAACGAGCCAATATCTACAAACATATAGACTTAATGGTGCTACACAATCAAAATTTTTAATTTTTTGATTATCTTTTTTCACCCCCTTGAGTTTGATTATTTTATAAACCCCCTAATAAATTTCTAAATTTCTCCATTATGTTAGAAATTTCTTAGGTCTGTGCTAGGAAATGCATGGGCTATACTGTAGCCAAAATTCAAGCCTATTCCAGCCCAAAGAAACCATTACGTCTCTATCTTTTTTTTCTTTTTTTTTTCTTTTTTTGTATTTTAAGAATATAGACAAACTCTTGATCTTATCCAATATGTTGATGGTATGGCTCATATGTCATACATCTGTGGAAGGTGGTATGGTACGGTATTTTTAGGGTATTTTGGGAACTAGGGTTTATTATAAATACTTATTGATGCAACCCTAATTTTCATATAGTGAATACTTTGCCATCACAATGGATGTAGGCTCATAGCCGAACCACTTTAATTCGTTGTGTCTTCTTTCTCTTTTCTCCTTTAATTTTCGATTAATTGCATAACAACTGGTATCAGAGCAAAGTTTATCACATCAGTCAGGTTGTTTCCGTGATGGCTGGGGATTCATCTTCTGCGAAATTCAATGTTAGGCTTTTTGATGGAACTGGAAATTTCGGGTTATGGCAGAGGAGGGTGAAAGACTTATTGGTGCAACAAGGAATGGTGAAGGCGTTAGGAAAGAAGCCAAAAAACATCTCTGAAGCAAACTGGTGTGAATTGGAGGCAAAGGTAGTATCCATGATTCGGATTTGTTTAGCGGATGAGGTGATAGTTCATATTATAGATGAGGAATCACCCGTGGCAGTTTGGTTGAAACTGGAGAGCTATTATGTCAAAGTTATTATCAAACAAGTTGTATCTGAAGTAAAAGTTATACGAGCTTAAGATGACAAAGGGTTCGGATCTCAGACAGCACATAAACACGTTCAAACAGGCTATCAGTGATTTAAAACGTGTAGATATGAAGTTTGAGGAAGAAGACCAGGCGCTGATGCTATTGTACTCTTTACCGGATTCATACGAAAATCTAATAATAACTTTGACTTGGGGAAAGGAGTCATTGGAGTTGGAAGATATCACAGGAGCCTTGCTGTCTTTCAGCCTAAGAAAGAAGTCAAATGAAGACAGTTCTAATGGAGAAGGGCTTATGGTCAAGAGTGGTCAAGTTCGTGGTGAGGAGAAGGGGAAGAATGGTGGGCAGAGCAAGGATTCTCAGTCAAAACAGAAACAGAAGAAAAAATTGCTATGTTTCAAATGCGACAAGGAAGGTCACTTCAAGAAAGATTGTCCTGAATAGGAGAAGACCAGAAGTGATGGTAGAAAAACTAGGCAAAAATCGACGAATATGATGGAGGATGACTAGGATTCTGGAGATGGTGACTTACTGACTGTTTCATCAGGTTCAGACCCCCTGACAGATTCGTGGGTACATGACTCGACATGTTCATATCACATGACACATCACAAAGATTGGTTCGACACATACAGGTTGAGTAAGTCTGATTTTGTACTTATGTGTAATGATGCTTTTTGTAGAGTGGTTGGATTAGGAACTGTTAAATTTAAAATGTTTGATAGGGTTGTTAGAACATTGAGTGATGTTAGGCATATACCAGAGTTAAGGAAGAATCTGATTTCATTAGGAGCTTTAGATGCTCATGGTTGTAGCTATATATCTGAAGGCGGGGTGATGAAAGTAATGAGGGGATCTGTGGTGATGATGAAAGGGCAGGAGTTATCTGGGAATATATATAGGCTGTTGGGTACTACTATTGTAGGTAGAGTAGTTAGTGTTGAGTCAAATTCAGATAATACTGTTTTGTGGCATATGAGGTTAGGTCATATGGGTGAACGTGGAATGATGGAGCTCCATAAGAGAAATCTGTAGAAATAGGTAAAATCATATAGGCTTGATTTCTGTAAAATTTGTGTTTTGGAAAAATGACATAAGGTGCAGTTCAAGAAAGGCATGTATAAGACAGAAGGTATACTGGATTATGTACAGTCAGATGTTTGGGGACCAGTTAAGGAAGCATCACGAGGTGGACATGTCTATTTTGTGACTTTTATAGATGATTTTTCAAGAAAGGTTTGGATGTACTTCATGCGGCACAAGTCAGAAACTGTTGAGAAGTTTAAATTTTTTGGAAGGCTGAGGTGGAAAATCAAACGAGTAGAAAAATCAAGTGTTTAAGGTTAGAAAATAAAAATTAGTACAAGGATTTGAAGTTCTTGGAATTTTGTGAACAACATGGAATAAAGAGGTATTTTACAGTTCAGAAGACACCACAGCAGAATGGTGTGACAGAAAGAATGAACAGGTCACTTGCAGAAAAAGCAAGGTGTCTCAAGTTGAATGCTGAGCTTACTAAGAACTTCTGGGCAGATGCAGTGACTATAGTAAGCTTTTTTATTAACAGATCATCACGGGAAGCACTAGAAGGGAAGGTTACAGAATAGGTATGGACAAGTAAAACAGTTGATTATTCTGGTTTAAGAATATTCGGGTGTCCTGCCTATATGCATGTTTCTAGTGATGAGAGATCAAAGCTAGACCTAAAATCCAAGCAGTGTATTTTTCTTAGGTTTGCAAAATGAGTGAAAGGTTATAAGCTTTGGGATCCTATTGCAAAGAAGGTGGTGAAGAGTAAAGATGTGATTTTTGATGAAAAATCCATGTTGGAGAGTACTCAGGAAGACAATAAACAGAAGCCAACAGATTGTAATAAAAACAGAACGATTCAATGTGGTTAGAGAAAGCAGCTGAGAAGATGAACAATCAGAATACAGAAGCTTCTAGCTTAGATGATCAACAGCATCAGGATACAGTTACAGGGAGACCTAGGCGCACTATCAGACCACCAATGAGGTATGGTTTTGAAGATTTGGTTGCTTATGCACTT
>JANLJB010030549.1:0-26673 GCA_026212285.1 Bursera cuneata | reverse complement strand
TAGGTAAAAATTGATATTGATGAAAAAAATTGTGCAAGTTGTGAAGGTCGCAGTCATAGGAGAGTGCAAAAACAAAATGTCTTCAAATAGGGTGGGTGGGTGCGATTTGGAAGCTAATGTGAGTGATATGGACATGTCTAAAAAAGGCCCCAATATATTTATAGATAATGTGTTATCGTGAAGAGGAATAGGGAGATGTTTTAGTGATGGATTTGATTGAATTTTTGTTGTATTTCATTTATAATTAATCCATTTTGAGGATGAGATTGAATAATGACTCGATATTTATCTAGATTCAAGATCTAGCAGTAGCTTTTAGTTGGTGCATATTTTCTCAAAAGATAAGGAGATTATGATTGAAAGGATGGTCAATCTTAAAAGTTAGCAAAAGAACATATTAAGGGGGTGTTTTTGTGGTTTTTGAAAACATCATAAAGGAAATTGATATATTTTTTTCACTTGATACGAAAGTATTAAGGGAAATAATTTTATAAAAAAGGGGCACTTAAAAAGAGTTGAGAATTTTTAGCATAAATTTAAGAAATAATCAAATTTTGGAGGCTATTTTTATATTAAACAAGTTTAACGTCTTATTTAATTGTCTAACAAAATTTAAGTTATGAATAAAAATGTTATTCAAGATCAAAAAAATAAAAAGTATTTAAAACATAGACCTATCAATCCGTTACAGATTTACAAGCTGTCGGATAAATCACGTTAATCTATAATTAATTGACGAGTGAAAAATAGTTGATAAAACAATACAAAAAGAAATCAAAGTTTGGTTAAATCGTAAGAAACCTTATAAAGTTTAGTTATTTTTTCACATCACCCAAATTATAATATGGAAGCTGGAAAGGTAGGTTGAGAGTAACGCTTAGCAGGGAGAGGGAGAGGGAGAGGGAGTGGACCATAAAGACCAAGACAAATGTGCACGTGTCACATGCAATAACTCGGAGTCGACACTCGACAATAAACTGCATTTGATAGTAAGTAATGAATCCAAGTCCGAGTGGTGGTGCTGCGTCATAAAGTTGAGACATTCATTTCACCACAAAACAACAAAACCTCTATGCTAAACGACACCCCTTTAACTTGATGTAAAATCTGAATCTTTATAGATTCGATCTGCTTGGTCCTACCCTTGCTCCACGGGTCAATTATGTAAATCCATTCCCTCCTTTCTTCATCATATTTAAAATTTATCAAAAAATATGTTTATGTTAAATAAATGAATAACATCAAATCGTGACCTAAAATTGGAAAATAATTAATTACACAGTGAAACTTTTTCATTTCCATTTAATTTGAATGAAAAGATCCGCCTTTTATATAGTTTCAAAATTTTACCAACTTTCATTGTTAACAAATCTAACTTAAGAGAAATTGAGTTAGAGATATGCGATTCTGATTTTCTTTTAACATTAGGTTTTATGATTTATTTTCATTTAAGATTTTATTTTCTTAGTTAATTAAAAATCTCCATATAGATCTAAAAATATATTTAAATATATTTATAGATTGAGAATTAGTTATAGTTATAATGAGAGAGATGTTAAACATAAAGGATAAATAGCTTATAGTATTTTAAGAGAAGAGATCCAAACATCAGATAGAATACTTAGAGGAGAGATCCATGCATCGGATAATATACCTTTAAGCTGAATAACTTGTTGTATTGATTAATAACAGGGGAGGTCAACGAAATTTTTAAAACTAGAAGGGAGGTTGTTGATTTTTTTGTTAAAGATTTGGGAAGTTCAAAATTACTCCATAATTAAACTCTCATATTTGATACCTAAATTGATAATATTGATATATTTGTTACCAAAATAGAAATTTGATTCTATTGAACCGTATGGAGGATGTTTGGTTTGGTTTTCAAAGTTACGTTTTGCATTTATGTAATTAGAAAATAGTAAAAATATTTATTTGCAAAGAAATATTTTTAGGAATGGGAAGGCTAATATGCAATTTTTTTCCTTTTAATAAAACCGGAAAAGGCAATTTTGATATCTTTAGGATTTTAAGAATCATTTCATTTTGAAAAAAAAAAAAGAGTTTCATTTATCTTTAATATCTGTCTATATTAGGATTCCAATTCAAAATCAATGTAAACTTGAGAGAGGATGTGATACATATTTTAAGTGGTATTAAGGTTTCTTTAAAGTACAAGAGAAATTTTAATAAAATGAAGAGATGTATTGGGGTTTCTTTTAAATATTAGAGAAATCGTAATGAAATAGAGAGATGAATATGAGTCTCATGTATGCGAAGAAAAACAAAACATGAACAACATTATCCTTGTGATCAATTTCTACTTGACGAAAGCATATCTTGGTCATAACTCAAGTGAGCCCCTTTAATCGATTCAATGTTCCTAGCTTTAAATCAACAAGTATGGCAAGAGTATCATTGAATCGGTATTAAGTGGCAACATCAATACATTATCTTTCTCTCAATAATGAAAAGGTGGATGCTTATGTGTTCCATTGGGAAGTGATATCCGAGAAGCTAACCATGGAAAAGTTTCATTTCATACATCAAAATAAGCCTTTTGGGGTCCATGCAATGACACGATATGACATGACACTCACAAACATGTTTACGACTTCAAAAGCAATATGGGTCTCTTCTACCTCCACACGTGGCTCCCTCCTTTTGTTAAAGTTGGTCCAAAGTTACCCAAATGACCACGGAACTTTTGCCTTCGTGAATTTTATATGAAAATATAATAACTATTTATATATTTTAAAAAAATTTATTGAAACATTCTATATTAATATTATGCTCAAATATCAATCATGGATTCTCATCTCACCTAATAAGTTAAAGTTTTAACTCTAATGGCTGATTAATACAAGAGTTACTAAAAGTTTCGTATTTTAATCTCTTTATTTTTTATATCACGTTTATATTAAATATTGATCATATTCGTGTACGTTACACGTTCTTTTTATTTTTAAAAGATGCAAGAAAAAAGAACTTTATATTTTGTAGATGATTCTCTACTAATGAAAAGTGCATTTTTGATTGAGGAGGTTTTTATTCTCGTGATAAGTAGATTACTTCAACAAGTTAGGAAATTTCCCAATCAACACGTATCAAATATCACAATAAAAATGAATCCATTTTTCTTCAATGTTACACGTGATATTTACTACTTAAAGCTCGCTTTTAACCAAGAATAGCATAATGTTCTTCCACATTATTACGTTATTTTGATTCTATATCATCATGCCTTGAAAATTGTCCTGTTTTAACAAAAGCAAAATCCAAATAAACCATTTTATCTAATTATTTAATCGGAATTTTGGAGAATTACTCATATAAGGGGGTGCTAAGGAAAAAAAGCATACCCCATTAATCTTCAAATTTACCTAGTCAATCTCACCCGAAATATCAAAAATATCCTTGCATATATATTAGTCTACTATTCCTTCGTTATTTCTTATCCATCTGCACTTGAAACTTTTTACCTCTTAATTAGATCATTGTATACAATAGAAAATAATCACAATATCGAATATCATATTTGCGTTTAATGTATCGGAGAGAAGAGAGAAGTTAAGCCCATTAAACCCAAAGTGGGCTCACATTGTCCATTTAAGGCTTAATGGGCGTTAATAGACTTAACAGACGTTAACGGGTTTAAGGGTTTAACGAGCTTAAGGGCTGTATTAACATGCTTAGTATCTCCATATTCTTAGAAACTCATTTTTTGCAGTAGATTTTATTCCAATGATCAGTTTAACTACAATCTTTTACCACATTAACTATACTCAACTACAAACAATCTAACTTCTAATTATTTAGAGATTAATACATAATTTAAGATAACCAATAATTCCACTAAAAAACTTCATCGAAAATGGAGAAAAAAGATAAAATGAAGATTGATATCTTACTTTTCTATTATCTCTTATACAATAAACTCAAGTCCGATGTATGATATTGTGATTATTTTTTACTGTATACAGTGATCTTATAGAGAGGTCAAATGTGTCAACTGTAGATAAATGAGAGAATGTAAAGGAATATTTGGCTAATATATATGTAATGACATTTTTTATATTTCAGGTAAGGTTGGTTAGGTAGATCGAAAGATTATTAGGGTATGCTATTTTTCTTTAACACCCCATCTGGCTATTTCTCCTGCATTCCTTTATTTAATAAAAAATCACTTAATACAGTTCAATTTTTATAACAAAATTGTACAATCTTTATCGAATATATTACGGTGTCATAAAAAGTCCAAATATATATATATATAATTTAAAAGATACATATATTAAAACTACTTATTAATTAAGTGAAATTTCAATTATTAGTACGCAACTGAGGACGTCAATAACCGTCATGTGATTGTTTGCAAAAAAAGCAGAGAATCCAGTGGGTTGGTGCATTAAAAATGCATTAATTAATTAAGATATTAATCAGTGCACGTGACCCTTAATTAACCACGCCTTTACACCTAATCTTTACGTTTCAAACTTGAGATTGGTTAACTAACAAGAACATATAATTATAATTAGGTTCTTTCATTTTTCAATTTGAACAGAATTACGAACCAATTAGTCAGTGATTTCACGAGCAATTTGCTTCACATAATATGAATTGTTCGTTTTTATTTTAAATTATAATTTTAGAAGAGTTTTTAGTATACGTTCGAGATTTTGAACTCAAACTTTACCCTCGTCTCATCTATCCTAATTACCCTTGTCTCGTCTACCAACTAGTCAATAAGAATATAAGCATTCGTGCAAGTATCTCGTTGTTTTTATTTAAAAAAATATATATATTGTTGCATTTTTGTAATCAAAGTAAAACTTGGACTGACCCTTGTCCTGTTAGTTGAATTCAATATTTTGCTTCATGAAAATGATACATTTTTTGGAGTAATTTGCAATTCTTAACTAGCCAACCAAAAAAAAAAAATAGTACTAAAAAATTACACAAAACATTATTAATTATTAGATTAATTAATAATAGGAACAAATTAGTGTTTTTAGCCCTTTTTTAAATTCTAATTAGTTACTTAGAATCTTTGACACTGAATCTTATATCTTGATCTGTACTCTCCAGCTAATAGTTTCCATTTCTTTAACAATCATAATAAAAGTTGAAGCTTGGTTTTGAAGAGTATCTTAATTATATTATTAATTTTATTAAAATATAATTATATATTTAATAATCATATTATTATTATTATTATTAATTCTTCTGGGTGTTAGGTGTGCTTAATTAAAATATTATGAAAAGCCGGCAGTTTGTATTATAGGTGGAGGCTCTGTCGATTGTTTTTCGAAAATATAAAATTTATCATCATTTATTCAAATCAAGATTCATTAACTATTATCAAAGAAGCAAAGACTCGTCAAAATATTGAAAAATTAATCAAGCAGGAGCTTCGTACGTTGAAATGCTTCACCAAGGAGAAATCAACTGAACTCTCTTCCGGTCTGATTCCTTGTTGTGTTTGGTAGCTACTCAACAACTAAACCACTCATTTCAATCCACAAATTGAAATTCAAAACGCACAGATAGAGACTTGTTTTTAAAAATAAAATAAAGAGGGATGTTGACTGTTTGTAACATATTCTTTGGGGAGCTCAAGGTAAATTTCCGGAATAAAAACCCAACACGTCTGTGATCTCACCGGTGACCTAATTTTTTAGGCATTTGTTGAACATATATATCGCACATTGTAAATATAAAGTTCACCGAATCCGAAGCTAGTCAAGAAACCAAACCAAAACTTAGGTTATGGCTCCAAACCATGCATCGTGCAAGGAAATTAATCGCATATCTTTCATCGACAAGTAAACAAACAAGAAAATTAATTTAACTATAAACACGAAAGCTTTCTCTCACAGCATATTTTGTAAGCTCCGCTTTGGTTCATTAGTTTAATCTCATCATCATATTCAAGGAGCAATGGGAACAAGAAATAAGTTGGATCAATCATATAATAATTTAATTACACTCCATTGACCATCCCTTGTATTTTAATTAAACTCGCCAAGCTCAAGAAAAAACTATATATTATAATCATTGATTAGTACTAATTGCGTGCTTTAAGTGACAAGAAAACCAAACCCAAGTTGAATTTGAAATGAATAAGCAATGAAAAACCAAATTAAGACAAGTTTATTATTAGTTGCTTCATGCTTGTCCTGTAGCTGCATATGTGCAGCTAAAATATGATTAATATAGCTAATAATGTATTATAAAATTTGGAGTGTTGGTTAATGTTTAGCGTATTGTGAGATAGAAAATTTCGAGTATCTGCGAAGCTGGCTGGTGGGGTTGAAGGGAAATAAATAAACAAGGCTTGGAAGTATGTCTATGTATGTATTTTTTAACAGAACAATTCCAATGCACAAGTACAAGGATGACTTGTTTATCTTTGTCTTTTGAATGCACAAGTGTGACACATATTACATACTCAGAAAACTAAACGAAATCAAACCCAAATCAAAACAAAACCCGGTTTCAAATGGGCATTGAATGAGAGAGAGATATGAATAATATTGCCCATGCCCTTATGGAGATTGGAGAGCCAGTGGCTCTAACGCCATTTGAGAATGGAAAAGAGAGACAATTTGGTTCCACTTTTGCCTTAAAAGTTGTGAGAAAGGTTGGCAAATGTACTTTGTGAGTGGAACATACTGTAAATACCATGTTTTTTATGTTGACATGACAGTGTATAATTTCAGCGGCAGCTAGCTAGCTAAAAAAAAGTTATTGTTTGACCCACTTGTAAGACCCGTTGAGGCATGTGAGGCTCGATCCGGTCCACGTTGCAAGTGCACGTGAGACCCTTGTACGTGAGGGGGCGTATTAGAGGCTTAAGTATTCAAGTGCAACTTTTTGCCGAGAAAGAGCTTTCCTGTGAGATAGATATACCATATTACATATCTATTAATTCTTTATATATACGTTAGACTATATATATCTTCAATTTGATAATGTTTTCCTCGATCATACTATGCTATAATCATATTTATAAACTTTTAAAAATAAATAGATTAATTATACTGAAAGTTCTTCTTTGGTCGTTTCAAAAATCATCAAGGATACTTATATTATGCATTAATATATTTTATCAAACACTTGTTAGAGGGAAAGAATACGTATGTAAATTAATTGATTTGATACCCCTATTAATGAATTATTTCGAATCATTTTGACCTTTTCATTTATAAATGATTTAATAAAATATGTTAATACCAGTGTTTTAGTGAAACTCGAAAAGGTTGATAAGAAAATTGATGAGTTCTTGAATCTATCTTCCTCCTAACATAAAGAAAAAGTAAAAAGATACTTAAAGAAATTAATTAGAAAGAAAATACAAATACAAATAAAGTTCATCGAAAGAACATAAAACATTTGCCACCTTAAAACTTTTCTCCAAGTAGAATAACAAGTACCAATCTCAATCAAGCTAATACAAGGCGTTTGGGGCTTTTCTAAAGAAAGGGTTAGGTTGGTTTCTTCCCGTTCTCTTCTTATTTGATTTGTCTTTATATAGAAATATATGCATAAGAGTATACACAGACCAGACCCTGTTGTCTCTTCTATGTACAGTCTTCATGTGAGAAAAATGATAATCACAGCAAAGATATCAAATGCGGCTTCTCGGAGCAGATTAGGCTGATACTAGTATTGCCTAATTTTTTTTTATAAAGTGAGATCCACATTTGGAAGCTGTGAGAAGTTGACATTAATGGTGCATTATTCATGTTTTGATGTTAGTGGTCATGATCCAATGAATTTGCACCGTATACAATACGACACCAGCTAATTGTCGGCAGATGTACGCAATCATACAAATGAGGATTATGCTACTTTTCAACTTCCGATCATGCTAAATTTTCGTTATTTTAAAAACTTCAATGTTCCTTTCGGCTACTTTTCAAGGTGTGATTTTGAATAATTTTTAAAATTTTTGTCGTAACCTAATAGGAACTCTAAACGTTTAACTCAAAAGGCTTACTAAGTAGATGAAGATACTCCTTTAAAAAAAAAAAAAAAAAAAAAAAACCCAAAAAGAAATACAAANATAATCCTTTAAAAAAAAAAAAAAAAAAAAAACCCTAAAAGAAATACAAAGAATAGTCAAGTTAAAACAACTATTTTAAATTTTGATGGAACCTAATTTGTTATGATTGTCTAATTAAACCCTGATTTTCTATTACCTAATTAAGTTCTATATCAAAATACAAAAATTGCTCTTAGTTTCCTAAATGTAGAGACATATCTTGATAGATCAAGATATCATTAGAGAACTCAACAGTTTGCTAAGTATTTATAGCGATGCTCGACAAAAGTTTAATAAGGTGTCAATTTGTGGAGTGGTTTCGTGGACACCTCGATATTGGATCATTAGACAAAAAATAAAATGATAGTTTTACTAGAATACAAAATTGCTTTTAGGTACTGGTTCTTTAATGTATTTTGTGATAAGAATATTTTATTTAAGAAGAGAGAGAGAGAGAGAGAGAGAGACAGAGAGAAAGAGAATAAGTTGGCCAATTTATGAAAGAAGAAACAGGAAGTTTGGCCGTTTGATTAGTTGAGGAGTTCTCATCTTTACTCCTTCAAAGATTCAAAGGGTCAATTGACTAAGAGAGTGAGAGGCAGGGTCATGCTCATGCTCATGCACAGGCTCGTGCTCATCCCACACACCACCATTTATGTTGGCTAGCTATTGCTTCACGTTGTGTAGATTTTTGGAGAGAAGCAAGCTTCTCTCACTTGCCTTGTCTCTTTTTTTATTATATATATATACATTTCTCTATCACCACAGCATTTCCACTTGCTAGCTCTTCCTAATTGAAATAGCACTCTCTTTCGTATACTTACCCACACGCTCCAATCATTGACTTCTACTATCTACTCTTTCTTTATACTACATCACATAATAATAATTTTATTCATTTTCAAAATATTAAAAATGCAAGTGGTACACCTTACGCTTTTGCTTTGTATTTCATTCAATTCAACTAGCACTTTACATCGATATACTATAGTTACTTCACTAATTATGTAAAATAACCAAATTTAAGGGATTTAATTAAAAAATAATAAAAAAATTTTATTTGTTTATCCAAACCATTGGTCTGTGGACTTGTTGATTTTGGCCCATAGATTGGTTAGTGCGTATTGGGTCAACAGACCAATATCAACTTATCCAGGTGACAACGGTTTTGTTAAATAGATCAAAATTTTTAATATATCCCTTTGAATTTATTTATTTTCATAAGTACCCCTAGTTAGTTTAGAGGTGTTAATTAAAAAATTTTAGTTTCGGAAACGTCTGAATATGTGTGTTAGTTAGTCCAATCTTCAAATGTATTAGTATAAATATTCTGTGTGTTAAGTTATAATATATAAAGTCATATTCATAGCATTGATAAGGGAACTTATTGTAATTAATATAAATTTATAGTACAAAATATGAAATTTGCAATGCATAATTACAGAATAACATCTTTAATTGGGTTTGTTAATTAAATGACAAGAATCTTTCATAAATTTTGTTTGGAAAGCAAGAGAAAGATCCTTGAAAATGAAATTTGGAGCACGTGCTCTCCAGCCCCATTGCCAATTGTGTAAAAGCCAAACTTAGCTTTACACAGCACTTTAATTATGAAATAAAGTAAAATAATAATATTTCACACGTGACAATGCTTTTTCACTTTTGGCTTTTGAAAAGAATCCATCTAACCCTGAATACATAATGTATCTTAGTCTATAGAGGATCTATCTACCTACTCCTTTTTTTTTATACATAAATAGTCTTTGCCTAGAAAAAAAAAATGAAGTCATATTTATTGAGTTAGGTTTTAAAATTGACTATTCTTTAACTTGAGTTTGAAAAATCACTATTTGTACATATGATATTGATCGTAATTCACAAGAATATTGTGTAGTCTTAATAAGAAGGGGGATGATTAAGAATTTACTTGATGTGAGATACCATATTGTTCTAGAAACCGTAAATGTTGTCGAGTAAAGGATTGTCAATAAAGATATTCTATTACATTATAGATCCTTATCCAAGACTTGTATCATCAATTTAAATGCGAAATGATTGCTTTAGCACCCTTGGGTTTCAGTAAAATTCTTCACCAAATGTTAGAAAATTCTAAGAAACTGATCAGGAAGGTGTTAACTAGCAAAGTGTTTAAATACAAGGAGGGTTGGTGGCTCTTAAATCTTAATTAAAGGAGTAGTAGATTCAACATTGTAGTAGTTTGGCTATAAGTAGTTGATGGGCCATGGTCGCTAGTGGGTAGTTGGGAAACTTGAAGGCGATGGCTAGTGAAGCTCTGATTGGTTTTCCTTTGATTAAGAAATTGCTTGTTCTCTTCAACTTCATCATCATGAGCTAAACTATTCACACACCAACTCAATTTCACCTTTGTTAACCATTTGATTCACTTCCCCTTTAAGTACCTAAAAGCATGCTTTCTTTGAGATCTTGATTAGTCAATACCAACTTTTTCTACAAGTTATTGATTTTGTTTTTGTTTTCCTCGATAAAATAATCTTGACAAGGGTTAGTATAATGACAGTGATGTTTTTGTAAGATTTTGTAAGATCATGGAATTGGTTCTAGTTAGACCAAACTTTGCCACTTTATAGTATTAAAATATATGGACCTTGTGACAAATTGACTTAATTATTTATCAAGTTCATGTTCATGTTCCACATTTACATGATTCATGTTTTGCCATACAATTAATTTATATAATAAGAATTGAACCCCACTTTAACACAATTCATTGATTGATATCATTATTGCAGAGTTTAAAGCAGTTCTAGTTCTAAGTTGGACTTGTGTAGAAATTTATTACAATCTTGAGTAGGTTTCAAGCCATTTATCTCAACCAAGTTGCTTCAAGTACCACTAATCATACCAAGGCCTTGACACGGCTAAAAATTGTCCATGCAAAGGGCTTTTCTCCTGCTCTTATGAGTCAGAATAAAGTTATTTTCACCAAGAAGCGTAAGTACTCCTTGCAGGGTATCTTAATGGCTAGCACTAGCATGGTCCATGAATACACATTTACTAGACAAAGACTAATCGTTTGCCCTGAATGTGATAAGTTGATGCTCATATTGGCGATGCTTCATCTGCTTGGCGTCCAAGTTTTGGTAGCTCAGACACATTTCTGTACGCGGTAGGTAGACATTATATACAAGCTATAGAGATGTAGAGGTAGTTGAAGGTGGAGTTTCACATGCTATTTTCTGGTGTAAAGTTGCTTTCAGTAAGACTCACAATTAAGCTGTCGGAATGGCTTTAGAAAAGATATCTTGTCACTTTTTGGTGTCTGCATGGCTAGAAAGTTAGATACGGAGTTCTGTGTTTGTCGTCTATATTGCTTGGCCATTGAAAATTTTGGTAATAGGTTCTTGTTGCTTTCCTCTACTTTGAAAGACTTGAAACTAAAAGCATAGATTCTCCAACCTTCAAGTCTATGTCGGCATGTTTTCAAGAAATGAACTAGAGAATACACCTCACAGATGAATAATGATAATCGAGATGGGTCGAGTGTTGGATTTGCTTCAAAATCATAGGCTCGGTCCGTTAACTCGAATTTGGGCTACCATTTGTATTTCTCTTGAGGCCTCTTTTGTACCCATTACAACTCATGGTAACCCAATGGACACCGATTGCTGGTCCAACTTTTCTTTGAACAGTTATGAGTTTCAGGCTAACCCAACTTTGGTTACATAAACTTCCTACTGGCATGCTTGAGGTATTGGTCTCTGCAGTCTCACAATGGTACATTTTGATTTCTATGCGTTGCTTTCATCAAGTTTGTAGCAAATCAGATAGGAGTTCAATTCAACGGAGCTCAAATTAATCATTGCCAAGCTTCAACCAACATACATCAGGAACAAAGGTTCTATTCTTTAAAGTGGAAAGCCGTTAGCCTCACAAGCCAGTCTTTTGACAACATAGGCAGGTCTCGTTCGGCTTCAAATGATTCTTTACCCAAAAGCGAGTGAACAGATATCAATTCAACTAAAACATAGAAAGAGGCAAGGAAATTACAGATTATTACCATAACAATCACAAGACCTGAAAACTCAACTCACTTGAATAACCTTTTGTAACAACTCAATTTCGAGCAAAAACAGAATGAAGACAAATACGGATCTGGAAGATTATGACATGTCTCATTCGATTGATGACCTTTGAGTTTGCATTGTCTAAAGCTCAGTGTCACAAAATCGGACCATTAGATCTGAAACTATTCTTCGAGCAAAAGGAATATAGCTTAGACTGTACCTGCAGTGGCTCAAACCAAAACAACATTATAGTATGGATAAAAAATTATGGATGAAACAGTTGTAAAACTAATCTAAAACCCCAGTATGCTGCAAGCATTGGCTAAAAACCAAGCAGCAAAACATAAAATTGAAGAAAATTTCTGATTTGTGAAAAGAAATCAATTTCAAGGCAATACCTAACTTGCTTATATTTCAATGGTCTCTTTGCAGAAAATGAGAATTGCATTGAGAGAGGTGATGGTAAAAGACAGACTTACCAGATCAGGGCACAGATTTCACAAATCATTGCGAGTATTGTTAAGATTTTGTTATGGATCTGGAACATACAAGTGAAGTATTAGTAACAATGTTTAAACCAAAACCACATTATTTACATCAAAATGATGTCAAATTGCTCTAAACCATAAGACATATTTGAAAGAAAGCTGAAAAACAATGGGAATACCAGCACACAAAACTGCAAGGAAACAAGAGTTCTGACAGGTACTACTATGAGTACACCAGAACAAGATTGGCGAATGTGAATGACGATTTTCACTTTCAACCACTTGATTCAGTTTCAGAGTGTTTTAACTTTTGAATCCCTTTTAGCATCTCAATGCAAAGTACAGAGAAACAAAAAGATGCATCAATATTCAACAGAAGCTGAGGGAGACTATGAGGAGCAGCAAGAGGCACAAAAGATTAATCAAAAGGTTACAAGTCTACAGTTCTCAAGCATTTTGTAATAATAAACACTTTCCCGCATCTAGAAGAAATAAAAAAAAAAAAAAAAAAAAAAGATAAACAGAACCAATATATTTCATTAGCTAAATAGTTGCAGAANACAACAAAAAAAAAAAAAAAAAAAAAAAAAAAGATAAACAGAACCAATATATTTCATTAGCTAAATAGTTGCAGAAGTGGAATGATTCTGAAAACAGAGTAACATATTGGGATATGTTTTGGCTTAGCAGATTTGAACAATCTAAGCATGGGAACCCTACTTCACATCATTGCATACGATCCAGTATCTCCCCACACACCAACTTCCAGACTTTCAGATTTAACTCACATCAATTAACAGGCATTGCTATTTCTATCATTTGATCAAGATTTTAAACATACCAAGAGAGCACAAATGAGAGCTATAACAACAAATCCAAGGTAAACAGCTGTCGCATAAATTCGGGCTGAATCAAACATCATATTGATTTGTTGTGCAGGTCCAATAAGGAAGGCTGTGCTGCCAAACAGGAAAAGAAATTTAGAATCTGAGAAACATGGAGAGATATTTAGTTGAACTGAGTTGACAGCAGGGAGAAATCCATTTTGTTTAGAGGAACTGAGTTAAAAAAATAAAATAAAAACAAAAATTTTAAAAGCAGGTGGACTACAGTTACTGTTATTACAAAAAGATCTTGATTTCTCCAATGTAGTTGATACCATCACTGCCAAAACTTACAAACTTTCAGGGGTTTTAGTCAAAGGATATAATGAGATAGTGAACCAGTAGGGGTGGAAGGGGAGACTACATAATGTGTGAAGATCACTTCTCGATTAATTGAACCAGTCAACCTACCTTCCAACCGCCAACAAGTTGCCAAAGGTGAATAAAATTGCAAACTTGATGGGTTTGACAAACACAATCAATGACTGCAAAAGAAGCAAATTGTATGAGAAAAAGTTATAGAACAACAACAACCATTAAAGTTCATATCTATCACCAACTGATAGATAGAATTCCCAAATGAATCTACAAAACTTTCGAAAATCAAAATTCAATTGGCACAAGATCTAGACTTTTCTGCTTTGATAGAAGCAATTTCTTCTAAAAATGATCCGCACATTTTGCTCCCAACAAAACTGTATATTGCTGTTCTAACTATTTAAGAAAGAAAGAGGGGAAATTTTTACATTGAGAGAAAGCTATTTAGAGCTCATACATCTCATACATTCACCAATAATGTATAAACAGACCCAATATTACTTCTCCTTTCCAACATCTAATTGCAAAAAACCTACTTTTAAACGTAAGGCGGCAAATTAACTTTTTCGCTCAACCATTATCAATCTGTTTAATTACCATAATATCACATTGAAAAGCTTATACAAGGCAAAATCAGTGCAATTATTGCTTTCACAAGAAAAGCAACTACAAGACTGAAATGGGAAACACAGAGAACAATAATACACTTTTAAACTACATTTTATATACATATCTTGACATATCATTTTTCTTATTAAAAAAAAAAGGCTGAAATGATCATACCAAGAACATACAAGCAAGACCACCGAGCAAACAAGCAGCGAAGGCGTACATTCTCTGTTCAAGACAAAAACCCCAGAAGAGATTACAAATCAAATGATGAATTATAATGGCAAAAAGAAGTAAAAAAACTGAACGCACACACCGGAGAGTCCAATTGAAAGTAAAGTACTACCTGCACGTAAGTGAGATTACAGAAGCCATCTGAGTCCTCTTCCAACAAGCCCTCCTCTCCATCTTCGTTATTTCCAGGCATCAGCTGCTTCAGGTTCCACATTTAGCTTTACTGAATCTTCAGAGAGACAGGGAGACTCAGCCAGAGAGGGATCAAAACTGGAACAAGTACAAATATAGAAACATTCATTTTCATTTTTTTAATTATTTCTGTGGCAACGCTACCGGAACCGCCGGGAATATTTTTCTTAAGGTCAAATCACATTGAAACCCCTTAAGATAGAGTAAGTAACATTATCATTCTTATTGTTTGAATGTTGAAAACCCTCAATTTAGACAACTCTTTAACCAAAAAATAAAAAATACAAAAATAAGGGTATTATGAATATTTTAATACCCTTGACACCCAGAAAATGCCAAAATTTTCAACCAACAACAAGGCAGTCTAGTAACCAATCTCCGGTCGAACTACCAAACAGTACAACCCGAGATGAGTAAAACTTGCCCCTAAGCAAGCGAGATCGTAAGAATTTCTGGCAATAATTTGACTGTAAATGAACATGAACCACCACCGATTTACAAATCTCATTCACCAAAGAATTGGAAAAATATAATATCCCCAAACTAAATTTTAAGGTAATACTTAACCCTATATTTTTGTTAAACTAATACTAAAATTTAATAAAAAATTAATATTTACCCCCAGATTATTAAGGGGTAAATATTAGTTTTAGAGAAGGTAGTGATAATTTTTGGGAGATAAGTATTAGTTTAGTAAAAATTTAGAGTAAAGTATTTTCTCAAAATTTAGGTGGGGGCTTAGAGAATTTCCCCCAAAGAATTTGCTCAGCCACGTCAAATCTTTATATGGATTGCTTTGTTGAATTCTAGATAAAGATTTAACATAGAATTTCATTCTAACTTCACTTGATTAAAAAATGGAAAGAATGAGGACGAAAATTAGGGTTTACTATAAATTTGTTTAAGAATAATTTTATTTCAATTATATATTTAGATATTTTGTCTATAAAGGTAATTTTTCTCCTATATATTTTAGTAGTAACTTTTTAATAAATTAATAGTTTTTAAATGTATTTTTATAGTGTAAATAATGTCACCCTTTCTATTTAAGATGGATCTAAATTACGAGTATTTAATTACTATACGAACAATAAGGGTGATGATAAATTAACCTATTTTACAAACATATCTATTTTTTTATTTTCTTTATTCCCTAAGAATCAACAGTTTAATAACGATTCAATACAGGTAAGATATTAACGGATTAATCTAGATCTAAGATTGTGTGGACTAAATAACTAAATAAAATTTTAAATATATTATTTTTAACTCAGCTTCTTAAATCCCGTTATTTTTCATAATTTTTCAACTAATAATTTATTTAAATTATAAAATACTATTTTATTGGTATAGGAATTTAAAAAAAAAATACCGTTAAAATGGTAATACCCCAAAATGTTTCGTTATCAATGAAGGAATGTTAATCAAGTGCCCAATGGAAACTTGCCACATCAGCATAATGCAAACGCCGTCGTTTCAGTGTTGAAAACACTAGCTCTGCCTCTACTTGCGATGGCAATTTAGTGCAAAGAAGAAAAAAATAGCAAAACCCTAACCCCTCCGGATCGGGATTTTGCGGAGAGAGCGAAAATGTCGTCGACACTGCTAGAGGTGACTCGCGCGGCTCACGAGGAAGTGGAGCGGCTTGAGCGGCTCATCGTGAAGGATCTACAGAGCGACCCGGCTAACAACAAGGACCGCTTGTACCAGAGCCATCGTGTGCGTAACATGATAGATACCATCACCGCCACCACCGAAAAACTCGTAATTTCTTCCAAATTTCAAATTATTACCTTTTTTCTTTTTAAATTTGTTGTCAGTTTGAGTGCAAAGATGAGAGTTGAAATTGCGGAATGTTTTGTTCAGGTTGATATTTATGAAGATAAAGATAATGCAAGGAAAGATGAAATTGCAGTTCTTGGAGGACAAACTGCTACTGGAACAAATGTTTTTAGTGCATTTTATGATAGATTAAAAGAGGTAAATTTTATTTATTTTTAAATTTGAATCATAATGGTTGAAGTTTATCAGTAAAAGTCTTCGTTTATGCACAGATTCGTGAATACCATAGAAGGCATCCCGCTGCGCGTGTTGTTGATGCTAATGAGGAGCATGAGAATCTGCTCAAAGAGGAACCGCAGATTGAATTCAGCGGAGAGGTATCTTTCTCTTTTTTCTGATAGACAACTTAAATTAATTTAAATAGACGAATGCTTGATTTCACGTCGCAAAATATAGATATCTTAGGTGTTATTAAAAAAACAAAAATTAGTGCAAGGATATGAATGCAATGTTATATAGGCTATAGTACTAATTATGATGCAGAAACATTTTAACTTTTTTTTTCTTTATATTTTTATTTTTTATTCTCTTTATTGCAATGTTTGGCTTCACTTAATTATATGGATTTCCTTTTCAGGAAGCCTTTGGGCGGTACTTAGACTTGCATGAATTATTCAATCAGTACATTAACTCTAAGTTTGGAGAACACATTGAGTACTCTTCTTACCTTGATGTTTTTGCACAACCACATCAGATCCCTCGAAAATTAAAGATGACTAGGTAACTTTCTCTAACTATTTTAATTTTAATGAAAAACCTATTTTGAAGTTTGATTAGTGATCTGGAGTCGTTTTTACTTGCATCTTCATCCTGAGAATTATTCACACATGACTTCAGTGTATGCTTATATTAAGATTTTCTGCAGGCAGTACAGGGAATATATGGAGAATCTACTAGAGTATTTAATATACTTTTTTCAGCGTACAGAACCGCTGCAAGATCTTGACAGAATATTCTCAAAGGTGCATTTCATATGATAGTTTTCTTGGTTCCTGTACATGGATTGCTAGGCATATTTTCTTATTTTTTCTGTCTTCATATTAGTCTTGTCTTTTATTATGTGTGATTGATTTTGTGGTAGGTTGATGCTGATTTTGAAGAGCAATGGGCCAATGGCAAGATACCTGGTTGGGAAAATACAGTTCAAGAAAATGGACATGTTCCTGCTGAGCATACTGTTATAGATCTTGACTATTACAGCACCGTTGAAGAGTTAATGGAAGTGGGTTCTGAAAAGTTAAAGGAGGTAAGGGTGGTCTGCTATGACCATTTACCAGTGACATTTTTGTTGCATGAATTGCTTCATATGTATGACTTGCAAACCTGTAGTCGTGAAGCTGCTTTTATCCAATTTATGGTAATGTTGTACTAAAATATACAAAACTGAGGATTTGTTATTTTAAGTATTTTTATTATTAGGATCTTACTCGTTGTGTGTCAACATGTTGTCTGCTTAGGTTTAATTTAGTTAATTGGAGAAGAGAATGGTCACTCGCTGGAAATGTAGTCAATAGATGTAAAAACGAAAAAGGAATCTCAGTTGCTTTAGGATTGAGGTTGTATTTGAATTCATACCTTTTGATCGAGCGGTGGTCTTACTGGAAATGCTAGAGATCAGTTAGAGTTTCAAGTTATTGATCGTATGTGTTATTTCTATTGGTTATTTTATTATAGTTTATTACTTATTCTTTTCCACTTTGGAAGAAGGTTATACGCTCACCATGTTCTTTTTTTATATTTTTAATCAGTTTGGATGACCTTGTTCAATTTCAGTCTGTATTTTTTAGTCTCTCTCTTGGTTTATATATGCTTGGTTATTAAATGTTTGTCGTGTGGCAGGCATTGGCTGCATTAGGACTGAAGAGTGGTGGTACTGTACAACAGCGTGCAGAGAGGCTTTTCCTTACAAAGGTGGTCGCAATAGTCTTTTCCCATGTAATAAGTCTATATGACATAAGATATGGAGGAAAAAAAAGGTTCTAAAATGTGAACATATCTTCTAATGGTGCTCGTCCCTGAAATAGTTTTCTAGTAAGATTTATTAATACCTGGTTAAGGAGGAAACATGCTATCTCATGTATTTGGAGTTAAATGGGCAATTTTCAATGTAAATGCATTATTTTAGGAATCGCAATTCATTAGTTTTAGAATGCCTGATGACTCTGGGCGTATATAATGATTGTGAGACTTGGAAAGGTAATATTATACATTGAAATTGTATCTAGGTTTAGCTTAAAGATGTCAATGATTAAGCATTCCATTTCTGCCTATGAATATGGTGTGCAATAATAAGTATGTATCTTCCTTCCAGGACAACTGGATTTTAGATAATGTATTATTCTACATAAAATTCTTTGAAGCACAGTTTTGAGTTGACCTCTTCCTTTGTTCTGCTTCTTCCTTTTTTCTTTATATTCTTTTAAATGCAGCACACTCCTCTAGAAAAGTTAGACAAGAAATATTTTGCCAAAGGGTCGCGTGGAAAGGAACAAAATGGGGCTGCTGCACAACCACAAGAAGTTAACAATTTGAAAGACATTGCTCTAATGGAGGCTAAAATGCAAAAACTCTGTGATTTACTGGATGAGGTTAGCTTTTGTTGCTTAGTTAGCTAGTCGTTCTTTTCACTTTTCTGGTCAAATGTAATGTGCCTTGTATCAGTAGTGTGCATATTTAATTATATTCCAGTAAATATAGCCTGTATTGTTACTTTTTTGGTGACTGCTATATATTGAAGTTCTCTTTGACCATTTGCAGACAATTGAACGAACAAAACAAAATGTGGAGAAGAAACAGGCGTTGACGTATGAGGAAATGGAAGCAGAACGTGAGGAAGTAAGTTACTAGTTCTCTTGTTACAGCATTTCAAGTACTTCCATTGCTAGTACAAGTCACTATCTTTTAAAAAGTGTCACTATATTTTGTTAGTAAACACAGCGTTTGTAATTTATGGCTAGTAGCAGGGAGGGGCTTTGATTTCCTACACATGCTTTTTCCTGTTGTATGCTCATTTTTTGAACATGCAAAAAGTTATTCAGGCTTTTGGTTATAAGTTGAATCTTCTGGTTTGTTTGTTATGTGTCTGATAACAAATGGTTGCTTGCTTTTAAATATTTTTAGCAGGAGGAGACACAGGTTGACACTGAAAGTGATGATGACGAGCAACAGATCTACAATCCCCTTAAATTGCCAATGGGTTGGGATGGGAAACCTATACCTTATTGGCTATACAAGCTTCACGGTCTTGGTCAGGTATTTTATGCTCTGAATTGTAGGATACCTAGAACATTTTTGGGATTTTAGTAAATGTATTCTAAGAAGAATCTATACATGAATAAATTCTCATTAATCAAAATCAAGTAAATATTTCAGAAATTTATTATCCACTGTTCTCTTTGTTTGAAGATATTATGTCTCAGGATGTTGTTATTTCTTTTGTGAATCCAGAAGTTTAAATGTGATAGTAACAATCATCTTCTTTCTACTACTAATTTGTTCTAGGTTCTTTATGGTTCACCAAACTGTAAACTTTTTTATGAATCCAGGAATTTAAGTGTGAGATATGTGGGAACTACAGCTACTGGGGGCGTAGAGCTTTTGAGCGACATTTTAAGGAGTGGCGACATCAGCATGGGATGCGTTGCCTTGGTATTCCAAACACCAAGAACTTCAACGAAATCACATCTATTGAGGTATATATATGTTCTTATTTTCTTAGATTTTCTTGATTCAAGTAGTTATTCACTGTTAATTATTTCATGCCAGTTAAATTCATTGGCATGAAGTAGTTCCCTGTCCTGTCTATGGCATTTGTGTCATAATCTGCATGAAGTTTTCTGATTCTAGTGGAATGTTTACTCCTCCTGCAACAAAATGGCCAATGTGATTGTTGTAGACAACTGATCTAAAGGTTTTTAACAGTTCTGATGGCCATGATGATTGTATCAAGTCATTGACCCTTGGACATATGTTTGATTATTTTTCTTTTTGGTGTACAAGTAGCATAAACTGATTTGACTTCTGATGAAGAATAATGAGTTGTTTTTAGATGACTGCAAATTATATTTTTCTTTCAATTACAATAATTTTAATAAACTTTTTGTTTTATTTTTATCAGCAAGTAGCCTAACATTTTGGTATGCAGGAAGCCAAGGAACTATGGAAGAGAATTCAAGAACGGCAAGGGGTGAACAAGTGGCGCCCAGATCTTGAAGAAGAATATGAAGACAAAGAGGGTAACATCTACAACAAGAAGACATACACTGATCTACAGCGCCAAGGATTGATCTAAGTTGTATCTCTGAGAAGCAAAAGAGGCAAGCCTTGGTGACACGATAGGGCGGCCGGCAAGTTAGCACTAGACTTCCATTTCCCTATTTGGCAGTTGCCTTGCATGTGAACCCCATATATGATGCATCATGCATTGTTCATTAGCATCACAGCTTGCTTGGCACGATGTAATTTTTGACTACCTGGGTTCGGTGAGCAACAATCTTGCCGCAGGGTCAGAGTAGGTATTGAGATGTACTCTGTCGTGGTGAAAGTGTAATGTGATAGTATTTAGCGCACATTTTTCGGACATCGTTGCATTATCAAATGAAGCCTTAAATGCTTTCAGTTTGTTTCTCTGTTTGAAACCCCAATTTGTTGTGAATGATATCCAATTCTTGTATGATGGGATCATGAGTGAGTAGGCTTACATGTGGGAACAAAATGTCTGACAATTTCAATTGCAAACGTCATTCTAAGTCTTTAATTGAATAATCGAAGAGGAAGACATTTGAAGTCTTGACTGAAAATGATTTTTCATCCACTACTTCCATTATATCATGATGCATACACAATGGATTCTGAGTGATACAATCAGCAAGTACAACTATTAATTACAACAAATAATTGTTATCTACAACTTTCATTTACAGAAGACCTGGTAAACAAGAGTGCTGATCCATTCACCCCACGAAGGACTAGCAGCCTGGAGTCCACATATGTTCCACAAACAAACTTTGACAAATCAAACATTTCAGGAGGAACTTGAGTTCGAACCTCTTGAACCACATTTCTTGCAGCATCAACATTTTGATTCAACGGGTTATCCAGACTCATTGACACTTCAATGTCCCCGGAAACAAGCTTGGCTACTGGCAGGCTTGAGGGGATCTCCTTAAAGGGGACTGCTTTCCTCCATTTTCTACCTGATAATTTCTGAACTAAAGAGTTGTGAGAATTCGGCTGATCCATGGAAAATCTTCCTGTAGTTTTTTCTTCCTTGAGATACAGTCGTCTTCCTGCTGTTAATCTAAATAAAGAGTTTACTTCCAGCTTACCAGTTACACCGGTCTTGTCATGGGGCCAATCTTGACCCATCAAGACTGTGAAACCAATATCAGACGTAAGCAGAAGGCCTGTTTTTACCTTCGTTGTTCTTACAATAGTTAGATTCACATCACCGACGAGAATGCGGGCAGGAGGCTGGCGAAGGGTCAATCCTATGTGCCTCCCAGTGCAGTATAATAGACGCCACTTTCCCGGAAGGAATTCCAGCCAATTCTGCATGTTCCAATCAAATAAGAATTACAATGTAGTAAACTCCAACAAGCTACGATAGTGATGCTTGATGACCAAATTATAAATTATTAAATAACATAAAGCACTAAATAAAGCATAGATCAGTACTTTCTGATCTACACCAACCAGTTAATGGAGACCACCAAAGGCTAGAAAATAGTGTCTCAAAATGAAAGCTAATTTCAGTGGTTCTGCCGATTTGTCCATTTTGGGTCAAGATCACAATAGCTCAATCTCCAAGTAGATAGCTTATTCATTTTAGAACAGCAAGCATCTCAGGTGACAGACTCGTTCGTACAAATATTTACAAACTAGAGATGATGTTATAAAAGCAAGCAACAGTATCTTCCATGCAAGAACCATCAGATACACAGTGATAATCTATCTGCTTAGTTCTATATTATTGTTAACCAAAGGAAACGAACAAACATCAGATAGATCACCTGTTTGAAATTTGTGCAAGTATATGGAAAAAAGTTCTAAAGATTGGATATGATCAATTACCGTTGGCTTTGAATGAGGATTCAGCATCTCCATTAATTCTATGAAGTGAGCGAGTCTAGCACGCTAAAACATGAAATTATATAAAGTTAGCTTGTGGATGATGAAGGAATCCTATGGAGATGAAATAAACTATCTGATTTAGAAAGGGAAAGTACCCATATACCTGTGGTTGGCGATAGATATACTCCTCTGTAATTCTCACTGCAGTAGAGCCAAGACCCCATCTGATCATATCCATGGACGGGACTACTCGCCATCTAGGTCCACATAAAAATGGGTGCCTAAGAGCATCTAGAGAACTGCAAAGAAATTCAGAAAGATTGTCATCAATGGCATTGTCTCTTGAGGAACTGTAATAAATAATCCAAAATGCTTATTTATACATAAGGAAACACACACACACACACACACACAGAGATTAGTTGTGAGATGCACTCGCATTGCTTTTAGAATAGTAATTTGTATATTACAACTATAAAAATATGCTCTCTACTTCTGAAATTATTACATCAAGCTATACTTGGAACTGGCTTAGGTGAATTGTTGGCAATACCTTACATCGTAATTGCAAAATTAATTCCTACCTTAATTTGGTTTTTAACGCATTGTTCACGAACATGCATAAAATTTGTAACTACATATGTTTCCAATTCAAACAGAATAATAATAGATGGTATACCTTATTCTGTCAGAAGGCTTAGCTGCAAGCAATAAAGAGAGCAGGTTCCAGCCTGCTCCCCAATTCCTATCAAGTATCTGCAAGAAAAGTTATCTATTTAAAGATCACTGTAAGATGGAGATGGTGCAATAACTTGCATTTAAGTAAAAATACATACTTGAAGTCCAGTATTTCCAGATGGAGAATTCACATTGAGAACTTGCAAGAGAAATTCACGCAAGCATGAAGGATCATTTCCCTGTACTTGCACAAAAAAGTAAATATGGTTTAATTTAAAATGAAATTGAATTCTTTAATTTCAAATTATTGCAGAGGGTCACAAAAAGCAGCCTAACATATCATCCACTTGCCCACACACATCAAAAGTAATGTGCTGAAAATCAAAGTAAACATTTTAAATTTAATCATACTGGAGAATATTGACTTTCAGCAACGTTAATAGATGTAACAAGAGTTTAGCTACTGTTCGAGTTAAGTTATTAAAAGTCTTAGAATAAACTAGAAGATTTAGCATATTATACCTTTGTGAGGAACGATTTGAACTTTGAGAATATTAAGGGATCCATAAGTTCTCGCAACACCATTTTTGCCATCATGAAACCAACACATCTGTGGAATAGTATGAAATAGCAACTTCAAACCTTGCTAAGTTAACAGAAACACAATTTTAAATCCCAGCTCAGTAACTTTGTGCATACCTCATGTCAAATGCAATCATCATTTGTCGTCTGTCCAAGTTATTGTCAAATGTGCTACTATTCGGACCATCCTCATAAAAATCAGCAGCATTTCCCAATATCCCTACCTATCAAGGTCAATTTAAAAGTTATAAATGTGAAAGTAGGGAATAAAAGGAAGAAGGTATTAAAAGTATGAACTACTCAATATGTCTAGTAGCACTAGAATTTATTCGTCCCACTTAGTTAAGATCGCAATATCTCCTACATTAATCAAATCCCTCAACAAGTGTAAGACCATTTCACCATGACAACCATCAACTCTTCATAAAAGTCGTTGGCATCTATAATGCTATTCCATAAACTTGGTGATAATACACCAGCATAAGAACTTGTCAACACTGGAGATTAAATATTTTGATTTCATGTCCTGATCTCATCCAAAGAACACATTCGGAGGTTTTGGCTTTTAAAAGGAAAACAAACGGTAAGAGAATAACAAGCAACTATTCAGACACATAAAGCATAATACATATTTAATGGTCATCTCACACTCACTTTAATATGTCTATCCACTGGGCTTATGTGCACATTCTCCAGTCTCAGCTCTGTATGGGCTAGTCCGTGGCTGTGCAAGTAATTCACCTGAAGCAGATAATACAAAGACACCATAAGTCTACCCATTGCTAAATGAAAAGGTGCCAACTTTATGACTAAAAGAGATAGAACATACTCCAATTAGAAGATCCCGCATCAGTATTCGAATAAGTCGCAACTGCCTAGACACTGCAGGTCCTCCAATTGAGTCATCTCCCACCCTGCGTACAGACTCCTCATCCAATGCAAGAGTAGCTTCTAAGGTTGGAAGCCAATCCGCTTGTTGAAGCCAATGTCTTAAAGAAAAACTGCCATGATACTGCCAGATAAGAACAGAGAGAAAATGCTCAAATTTCCTATCCTTTTCTGTTTTCCACAGAATCTGTGCATTCTAAACATGTGCGTAAATTTTTTGTATGTTTGATTTGATAATCCAATGAAGCCCCGTTTAACCTAAAATGCTTTTAATGATACTTGCCATGATCATGTATGCAATA
This sequence comes from Bursera cuneata, assembly GCA_026212285.1. NCBI lineage: Eukaryota > Viridiplantae > Streptophyta > Magnoliopsida > Sapindales > Burseraceae > Bursera > Bursera cuneata. The sequence continues at coordinate 1,494 of JANLJB010030549.1, read as the reverse complement.
TAGACGACGTAACAAATAGCAGCGTATAGATTCGTCTAACATCGGGAATGACATACCCCATGGACAAGGGTAAATGAAGCACGGCCATTACTTTTATGTGAAGAGACATAACCATGAACTTGCATTGAATAAGAATGGTACATAAGTCTACGACGAACTAGCTTCTTCAGCACCTGTAAAACATTCCAGCAAATGAGGAACAACAGAAAGATGAAACTTTGAAAAACCAAGCACGAATTTTAGTTTAAGCAGTCCTGAAACCTCTATTGCTCGTCTCCCTCTACGCTGAGCTTGAGAACTAGTGAGTCTTCGAAGCACAACTCTTGTGTTATGCAAAGGGCTGCAGTCTCACAATACAAAACAATAACCTCAAGTCTACCATATCATAACAAAAGTAACGAAAAAGGGCACGAAAAAATGAATGCCAACCTATTATGATCATTCACAGTGGCTTCAAAAACTACCTCATCAGCCTACAACAAATTCAAAATCAATCAAATCACAAAAATAATCAAAATTCCATCTTCACGTTTCAAAAACATAATAGAATTCTTTATAGAAACATACCCGCCCAGCAAGGCCAAGGCTAACACGGTCAAGAATCTTGAAATCAGACATCTTGAACCTCATAACAAGACCTGATTCTTCTTCTTCATCCTCTTCAACAGAAACCGCTTCACATTCAACCCCTGCAACGACCTTTCTAGATGATGAACACTGCACTGCAAAACTTCTCCTTTGAACCGTTGCTGTTGATTTCACATTGAAACGCTTGCAAAACAGTCTTGTCGACAAATTCCCACCTAGAAACCATCTATCAGGACCATTCAAACCCGAACTGTACCCAACCCCACACAGCGCCATCGATCAAAATTCAAAGCTGCGAAAAGAAAGTTGAAACAAACAATTATAGCATTCAACTCATCATTCATCTGGGTAGCTTCAGAAAGAAGCAACAAAGACAGAACCAAACAAAACAGAATCAACCTTGTAATTCTGAACCCTTCTGGTTCAGAAAGCTATGCAGAGAAATGGGTGATGAAGCTCAACCGACATGTATAGAATACGTTAAAATGGGTTTAGAAACTTACGCGACAGAGAGAGAAAAGTCAGAAGCAAAAGCAAGAGATTTGGAGAAGAAAGAGAGGAGTATAAATAGAGGGAGAAGCGTGTGAGAGTTGCGTGAGAGAGCACGCTTGAAGCGTTGCGCCATGAGTTTTACTCATGTCTACGCCCGCCCCCTCTGCAGATATCTTCTTAATTCTTGGTGTTTGTCTCCGGTGAGCTTTTAGCTCGTGCCTTGCAGTGAAAAACTGTTTGCCGCCACGTAGACTAGATTTAGAAACGGGACAATTTCAAATAGTACCCTTGTGTTTTGGCTTAATTTTAAGTAGAAAGTAAGTTTACCATTTTCATCAACAAGACCCCTAAGGTTTGCTTTTTTTAATCAACTGCTAATTTTAACCCTTAAAAGTACATATTTACCCCTGCTGA
>JANLJB010030548.1:0-26652 GCA_026212285.1 Bursera cuneata | reverse complement strand
GCATTTGTAACCTTGTTTCGTCAGCAAAGAATCACATATACCAACCTCCTGACGAGTCCTAGTCCCATGACCGCGGATAGAGCCACATGTTCGATTGGCCTGGAACCTTAGAGCAACTAGAACACATAAGCTCAACAATCCCTGTAGTGCCATTTCTTTCGATTTCCTTTCCCTGTTTTGCTTTTTCAGTGAAAAGTAAGCTCTATTTATATAAAGAATAAAATAAAAATAAACCACAAACCGAGAAATACAGTTTTTAAGTTATTTGGACTCCTAAAACTTTTTGACCTCGAAAGAAAAAGTTTGATCGAGTCATGTGGAGGCAAAAGTTGGACAATTCTTTAAAAGTTTAGCGTCCACAGGCCAAGCATTATAAAAAGCAATTTTGATTGGGTTCAATCTCTGAGATCTATATATGTATATACTCGGAAAGTATCTTAAACAAAAGCACAACAAAGGAATGGAGGTTGCACACTGATCAAGGAAGAATCATTGCCAACAATAGCTTAAGTTAAAGGCTGTATATGGATTTGCTTCCTCGCCAAAGGGATTAAGTAAAAGATTATAATATGACATGTATACGTCTGCAGCAATCTGCCATATACATACAGATTTTAGATGAAGAACCAAAGATAAAATTAAAGGACTAAAAGAGAGGGAATAGGGGATGATTATCAACTAAAGGATAAGAACCAAAAAGAGGATGACAACTTACGAAGGGTTATCTGGAGAAAGATAAGGAACAGATTAAGTAGGTTACGTAGGAGCACCAGTCTCTCTAACACTGAGACGCCTATATACACATAATCTAATTCGATCACTCTTTTGTTTCTGAGCCATATTTCACTTATATATGTCAAAGACCATACTACCTATAAGTTACAACCTTCAAGACATTTTTGTCGATGGCAGAGATGATTTCCTTGCACTAGATCGCGTTCGTCACATGAAAGTTCATATAATTAAAATAAAAACCTCGAAATCGAAGTTCAAGATCATGGGAGATAACAGAAATTTTCCATAAATATTGATAGAAGTAAAGATTTCTGGCTAATGAATGATTTATTAAAAAGTGTAGAGAGTAAAAGTTGTAGCTAATACATTGTATTTCATGCTATAGTGCCTTTGGAGGATTGACAAATTAATGTTGACGTTTGAAAAAAGCAACAACTTGATTATACACAATATCCTTAGCATTTATCCCCATGATGAAGTCTGCATGTGCGTAACTTTTAATGTACTGAACATTGAGCTTGTCTCCATCATGGAACTTAAAATTATCAAGCAAATCCTGGACATCTCTAACATCAGCAAGCGCGTCATTGCCTCCGTAGCTGACAAAGATAGGAAGGTCATGGGGAATATTGGAGATATTATAAACCGGTGGTTTGGTTGCCCCATAGTGCATCAGATTCCACTCAGGTCTCCCATAGTTGAACTTTGCAATGACATTATCTCGAACAGCTGTAATTTTTGTTTCACAAGAGCTCTTCTTAGTAGTGAGATGAATCAAATGCATATGTATGTAGCTCTAACTGTTTTCGAGCTTAATGGTTAGTTAATAGTGAGAGATACTTACTCTGAGACAAGTGCACCATGTTCTTGGTTGCTGTTGATTGAGGCTCATTTTTCAGGAACAGATCAACCGTTGAAGCATTGAGACAGCAATTTTTCCCTGGAATATTAGTTTAATCAGGACAAAAAATTACGCATAATTGCATACGTAAACTCTTCGGTAGATTAATTTGTTCTTTCTATAATCTACATATACGATGCAAAGTGTCGCAAAGAACAAAAACTAGAGCTTAGAATATTACCAGTAATTGACGTTAACAAGTCATAGCAATCAACTCCAGGATCAGCGCAAAGCGACTTGAGAAAGTCTGATACAGATCGCCTATAATAATGAGAGAAAAATCAACCAGTCATAAGTTGAAGCATTTAATTCAAGTAATTAGAAAAACTTGCATTATTCTAGTTACATATGATTCTTACCCTTTCGGATTAAACTCTGCCAAGCCGAGAAACGTAGTAATGATCTGTTGGGACGACCAAACATTTGTGTTAGAAACTATTATTATTCATTTCTCGTGTTAAATCAATCCCTTGAAAGATAATTACTTAGCGATGACACTGACCTCCCCAACAAAGGCTCTGGCAGCAATAACCCCAAGAGTAGTTTGCATGTAACTCAAATAAGCAATGGGACTTAACAAGGCAGCTGATTTCAGCCTGTCCATCAGTAACCCTTCAGAGAAGGATGCCAAAGCTATAAGAGTTCCCTGTTAAATTTATTAAAATGGTCATATTTATCGGTCAAGATTGAATACAACCGACAGTTCATCAATGGGAAATCTACAATAACCCCCCAAATAAATTTCAAAAAACACTTAAATTCTATACTTTTGCTAAACTAATCTTACCCTCAAAAATTCATCAATGGAAAATCTACAATAACCCCCCAAATAAATTTCAAAAAATACTTAACCCTATACTTTTGTTAAACCAATCTTACCCCCAAAAACTCCTAAAAAACTAACACTTACCTCCCAAATATTTGGGGAGTAAGTGTTAGTTTTGGGAAAACAATATTAATTTTTAGGAGATAAGTGTTAGTTTAATAAAAGTATGGGGTTAAATGTTTTCTTGAAATTTAATTGAGAGGTCAGAGTAAATTTTTCGTTCATCAATTTAATCAAACTTCGGATTGGAGTTATATATATATATATATATATGAGAGAAGCTCTCCAAATTTATATAAATTAATTAATTAGTACAAAGATTTTTTTACAGAGTGCTCACCAGTGAATGGCCAACGTAATGAACTTTCTGCCCTGTTTGCTTGTATACCATGTCAAAAATGGCTGGTAGATCATAGGTCACTAGTTCATCCCATGACCAATTCCAGTATTCCTGCCATATATATCATAATTTTAACTTAGTCAAGACCATCAACATCTATATCTGAAATTCTTCTGGAAATCAATCTACGCAATCCCAAATCAGCTGTTCTCAAAATAATAGGAGGAACACAATATTATCAAGTTTTTAAATCACAAATCCAGGCTAAGATCTTCTAGAAACAATTTTTTTCTATAGGGAAAAAAAGTTGGGCTGACTGACCTGATTACTAAGCCCATATGATAATAACAGACAAAAGCAGGAGAAAAATGAGATGGTTTTCATATGATATTGAAAAACCAGTACATTAATGTAGACGATGAAACAACCAAACCCAAGCCTAAGTAGGCGTGACATGTTGACGTGACAATAAGATAGAATTATGTAGATGAAACGACAAAAAGGGTCCTTTATAATATTGGTCTCCAGAAAAACTTTAAGGAGTCAATATTAGATCATAAATTAAGAAAAAATATATATAAAAGAAAAGTTGTTGTCATCTCTCACAAGCCTGGATTATGAACATCTAATCCGTGACAAAATAGAAAATGAAAAAATCAAGAGGGAGGAGAGGCAAAGGAACCGGTTGATTAGAATCAAGGGAGACGTGTCCTCGGCTATATCTGGTCCCTCTAGTGTTAGCGATCCACACATCAAACCCATTATCAGCTAAAATCAATGGTAGATTTTGTTCTGGTGGATTTAGAAGCCATGTCATTCCATCCTGCATCCACAGCAAATGAAACCTCTCAAGTTACAGTGAGTAACCAAAGCAAACCTATAATTTTCACCCAAAACAATGATACATAATTTACTGATAGTATAATCATAATCTAGACAGACCTTTTAACATATGCACAGGCCAAATAGCAGACTGTCTAGGACTCTAATTTGTGGCTTTTGACCGCTCTACGAAACAGACAAAGAGGACACATGGTTGCATGTGGACACACAGGAAGGGCAATATAATATCTTGAATTCTGTGCCTAATATAAGACCCCAATGATGCCTTATATTTTGTAAAATCAGATTTTAGCGCATTCTGAGAGAATATATACCGAGGAGAGAACAGGGACCAGAGTCACAAGACTTATTGCCTTGTACATCTAAATTCTCTCTTTGTCGATGACTCTCAGGACAAACCTTCGGTTCGTGTATATCTTCACTGCACCGCAATGACTGAATAATATTTATTTATTTTTCCGAGTAGCAGATTTTTAATCCCATTTAATTACCTTGAATTCACATGAATATAAAAGCATGATCGAGGAAAAAGTAGCTTTAAAGAAAAGATAATGCCACGGTACTTCTCTTTAGCGATTAATGGGAAAATTTTCCTTTCCTAGCTTTAGCTTCTCTATTAGTGCATAACAATTATACGGCAAAACAGAAGGTGAGGTTGACAAAGCACAAGAGTGACTCTTTGATGTAGACTAGCTACTAGCAAGCTAGCTAAATTATACACTCACTTCCACAAAGTAACGGCTAATCTTATCTCTACCTTTTTGCAATTAGAGACTGGACATGGGATTGTAGTCAGTGTCCTAATGAAGCACGCAAATTGGTGATCAAATTCCAACAATTCGTTTGATGTATCCCAGCATGTAACGAATGTTTATCTCAAGAGGGCATGCTCAGAATTGGAATTTTAGTCAGCCATAAACTGAAACTAGACTTGAAAGGATATACATATACCTATATTGTATATATACTAGCTAGCCATGCACATGAATCCAACTGAGGCCACTTTTCCGTAAGAAAATATGATGTTTGATGGCGTAAATCATGCAAGCCTTCTCTTTTTACTTTTAGAAAACACGCCTTTGCAAGAGGCTTTTAGTTGCTTTCGCTAATTTTGAGTGCTAGATGTTTCCATACCCCCAAAGTATCGCTTTAGAACAAAGTAAAATCATGGGCAGCATGCACCTGGCTGGCCCAGGTAATTAATAAACGATTATTTTGCTTTTTGACGAGAATGATTGAGATTTGAAAGTAATAATTTTACTACCGTATGATATGGAACAGACGCGGTATGAACATGGACCCTTCTGTCATGTCGTCAGACAGAGCTTGCTAGAGTCAGGTTTCACACTTGAAGTGTCAGTTCCTTGGAAATTAAATTGACTTCTCTCTTCTTCTTCCTCAAAAACAACAATAGAACCAGGAAAACAATTGCCAACAAGTTGTCTAAGAGACAGTCAATTAGAGGAAGATATGTTATATACTAAGCTCTCTTACCACTAGAACGCCATGTTGTATCAAGACTGACTGCTTCTTAGTGGCTCCACTCGCAACACGTCCTTCCGGAATTCTTTGCATGTTAAGTATATATCCATCTTTGGTTGTCACCTGAAAAAAAGCCACATGCCCAGATTAGTCCTTTCTTTACTATAATTAATTAAATTACTCGACTAAGTAATTATATATTATAATATGAACACTAATTGCTATATACTTTCCATCAAATGAGCTCTTACATGAATCTCCTGGCATTTGTAACCATGTTTAATCACCGAAGTAGCGCATATACCAATCTCTTCAGGAATCACAGGAGTGGTTAGGCTAAATGAACCTCTGATGGAACCATACGCTCGATGGGGCTGGAACACCAGAAGAACTATGACACAAAAGCTCAACAAGCCACGGAGATTAGCCATAACTAGCTTTGCTTGTGGAGAAGTAAGTAACGAGACCTCCCTTTATTTAAGAGAAGATAAAGAGGCACACAGAGTGGGAAAACGAACTGGTTTGAATTTCTTTTTTCTCGGCTTAACTGACATCTATTATTTCTAGGCTTAAAGTGGGGGGCCTTTCACGTTATATCCACTGAGAAGCAAATGGGGTCGTGGGTCCCCACCTAAGCTTTTGGTCCTTATCATCAACAAACTTGATATGCTTAAGCTAGTTCGTGTATCATGATCTAGTAGTAAAGTTTTGACTGTTAATTTTATTCTGAAAGCTAAACAGATTGCAGTTGCAGAATACAAAGAAAGGAAAGAGAGAGACAGAGTGTCTGTGTTTGGGTAAGAGTCTGGACTGTGAGCATTGGATTTTCTTTTAGAATATGAGACAAATTGCTAGCTTTTACGTATATAAACAAACATTCATGGGCCCCAAGCTGTGACATGTCTTACTTGCTCCGTTGTCGCACCTTAAACGGCGAGATTTTGATGAGGCCCGATAATGCTTTAAATTAGTGGAGGAGGAGGCTTGCTCAAATCTAGATTCATTTTGTTGTGTAACTTTCAGGAAGTTTTTAACTTGCTTAATCGGTGGAGTGGAAGATCAACCTCGTGTAGAAGTTTCTCTTATACAGCCTTGATGGTCAGGTGATATGATGGCATAAGGTTCTGTCGAAATTTCAAATAAAGCAAAAGCATTATCCCATGCTAACGGGGTTTGAAACTAGAATTACGATGTTTCTATTCAATTAATTTTTGTCTCGGTCCGGAACTAATGTGGTTTGGAATTCTAAATCAATTGAAGTATTAGTCAGTTAGTTTAATTAAGTCCTGTATAGATGTACTTGCATAAATTCAGCGTTGCAATGCTGCCTCACCATTTTTTGCAGTATTTAGTGTTACCAATTTGAAAATGATCTCGAACTGTGTGTGCGTATGCAGAACGTCAGGAAATGCACACATATTGTTTCATCGATGTAGGGGGTAGAAAATGAGGAGGTAGTTGAAAACAAGGTAGGCAGAGAAAGATGCCCACCCCATCGATTGATTCCATGGCTTCATGACTAACCTTTCAAATGGAATAGATTTTATTGCTTCTTTTTAATCGTGTTAATCACAATCATGAATTGTTCTTCACATCCAAGGCTATTTTTCTGAGCGCTGCGGCTTAACATCCCTTGTTATACTTTTGTATGTTTTCTTGTTTCTTTTAAGCTAATAAGAGTCTTAAAGATTCAAATGTCACTGTTGGTTTATATGTGAAAACTTAAGTTTTTGGTCATAACTAAAGATTTCAAATTTTCTTGACAATTATGTCACTCAATTGAAAAGGAGAACGAAAAGCATCATAGTTTTCAACATCTGAAATTTCAACCTCTTCGGTCCCTGACACACATTACACGATCGCCCTATTTATCACCTTCCACAAACTCGCTCAATAAAGCCAATGCAGCTTCAAGTCAAGTGTGAGGTTAAATAAAGCTTGTTATTGTTCAAAAGCATTTATTCAGTAACTCTGTTACTTTCTGGTCAACATTCCATTATCGAGCAGTAGAAAGTTACTCAGTAGTCGGTACTAGCCTCTGAAATTTCGGCAAGGGTAATTTGCCTTTGCAAGATATTATGGCCCAAGTTGACTTTTCAGGAGACCTCACATGGACATGGTCTCACATTGATGTACAGGTCATAGTGGCCAGCGTCCATGATATTATTCCACATTTATTGGGCTTTCTTGGGCTAAAGAAGGAGGGAGCTACGGCTGCCTGCCAATAAGAAATGCTGCAAATCAAAACAACCGACGATTTTTCTGCTCTATCGTTGGTTAACATTTGAATCCTATTACCACTTTCTCCTTGCATCCAATTTCTACAACTAAAGAACCACTTATACATATACACACACATATCATCCTAGTTTTTTTAATGATTGCTTTAAATTATAATTTTACATTTAAAGATACGAATTAAAAATCCTTAGAGACAGATTAGAAATATAAAGATAGAAATTCTATAATTTCAAATCCTTAATGGGGTATCAGAAGAAAGAAGATTATCTTTCTTAATTATATATTTTCGTTTACAATTTTATAGATTATCTTTCTTAATTATATATTTTCGTTTACAATTTTATCCTCCTCAAACTAAGTGATAAAGATTATTTAGTTACCAGTGGCCTCTTTAACCAATAAACACTGCCTGCAACTTTGCATTGGGGTCGTTTCTTCAGCTTCTAATATTCAGCTGATATTCACCCTCACTGTCATCTAACTTACTCTTTCTAATGAATCCAGGGTTAAGTTTTAGTGTAGATTCAACTGGTTCAATAAGACCAGCATGTACATACCTTGACACTAAAGCAGAAACATTTAATGCAACAGCTACTGCTAGTTGAATGACAAAGGAAGAGAGCAATACTGAATAAATGGTCCAAAAGTAAAGTTTAATAACCACCAAACCCAGCTAATGCCTTTACTGCAATTTGAATTTGATTATGATGGGGAAGAATGAATCTCCTCTCAAGCACATGACAAAGTAGAAACCAAAAGATACAGAATATCACATGTTCATGGAAACTTTTTCGCAGGTTTTATAAATTTGTTGATATGCAGGCTGAAATATGCTAATCATAATTAAAAACCGAACAGCGAATAACGGACGACTATAGGAATCATATCAAGCCGAACTTTCTTAATAATATGTCCATGCGCATTACATGGGCAATTTATGGTTTTCCTCTTAAGTTTCTTCTTATTACAGAAACTACCTATTAAATCCTCCTGAACATGTTGGCATCAGACCATCTCCTTAGCTCCTTTTTACATGTCTTTGACTCCAAAATTCTGTTGAGTGCTAGAAAGTGTACCATACACTTCACACAAACAGGTAACTGTTAAGATGTGTAGCTTGGAACTCTTGATCTGCGAATTCTGATATTCACTTCTTATATCTACATAGAACTTGTGTGCTGGAAATCACGGTTAACCATTTACAGCTACAGCAGGGCTCGACTTCTTCTTCCTGTAACTGAAACTACGACAGGAGCCCAAGCTTGGAAGGCAACATTGCACAGACCTCAATGGCTTCTCATCCATTATGGGACCCTCATTAGGAGTCCTTTCACTACTACACAGAGAGTTCGACCCAGATACATATGGGGTACCATTAGCAGATTTTGGAGGTAGAGCAAGTATGGTAGACCTAACTTCCATCCTCCCATTGGCCTTGTTCAGGCTGCTGCCTGAAGTATACTGTTTATCAACATCTTGGTCTTCTGGACCTTCTCTGATGCTCTGTTGGAACAGTTCACCTAATTTCATTTTCTTGCCCGTTGGGGATGGTTCAGGAATTGAACCAGGAGCTCTGCCCACGAAAGGTATTTTGTTGACTTGAGTTGTCCCAGTAGGGAAGCTCTGACGGACTGGGGTACTACCACGAGATGGGGTATTACCACGAGATGGGGTAAAATCTGCATAAAAAAGTTGAAAAAATAATAATAATGAGGGTGTAAATAAAATTATAAAAAAAAATAAAATAAAAAAAAGCAAAGGAAACAACTTTCTGCTTGAATAAAAGATGCTTTGCTTTGAAATTCATTCAAGACAGCACAGTCAGAACATGGGAACAAAGCAAGCCACTTACTTTTCCCATGACCAATGACAAACTTCTTCACTTACTATTCAGATCAGTACTTGGGTGTTTCTGAAATCTAATTATAGATCAGAGTATCCTTTATCTATATATTAAAGACAAAGTTGTAGACCATTTTAACACATACTTACCTCCATTGACACTGTAAAAATCATCTTCACAATCAGAATCTAGCCAAGGTCGAGAATCAAAAAAGGTTTCCTCTTTACTTCCTGCATAGACATCAAAATATATATATATTTAATCTTCAAGCAAAAGAAGTTCATGAAGAACAAGTCGAAAAGAAAAAACATTTCAGTTCATGAATTAACTAAAGCATATTTGCTAAAATATCAGGTGTATACATATAATTTCAAATGATTAAAGAAAATGGAATTAAATTTTGTACTCATTATAGAGGATCTTTTCTCTTACATTCCTACTCATTTCTTATGCATTGCATCTTGGGCAGGACAACAAAATTGACTCAGAGAACCCAGAAACAAGACAACTTTGTCAGTAAAAAATTAAAATCAACTACTAAGCTGAGTAGAAACAGCTAATTAGAAAACCATTGAAGCTAGCAAACTACTATGGTAACTCATAATATCCAGTCATCTATAGGCTTTAAAATGAATTGGAAAATTGTGGACTCCAGTCAGTGTCATAACAATCCTTACCGTGCAAGTAGAGTTCAATTTGATGGGGATATTAAATACAAACCAAACTAAAGGTGGGGCTATCACGAAGAATAATCTATGTGAATCCCATGAAACATTAATGCTATAACAGTGAAAAAAAGAAGGTCCCATCATGAAATTAGCGAAATCAGCAGCAACATATGCAACATCGGGCCTAAAAAGACATATCAACAAGATGATTTGGCCATCAACAGCTCCAATAACCTAAAAACAAGGGTATTTCTGTAAAGTTTCCTCACAAGCTCTGCAAATTTTCAATCTGATGTCAAGATATTTGTAGAATTATTCTCTTCCACTTAAAAAGCAGCTGTCACATTCAATTCCTAGAGTGTGGTCCATCCATACTCCAGTCTTTCTCAAAAGTAACTAAAATTCAAAGCACGATCCATCTTCATCAACAGGCTGAAAACTAGTGGCCTAGTGGAGGACAAATTGCAGAGGGCAAGAAATTACTCACAAAACAGTTATCAATATTGGATAAAAGAAGCAAAATTAACTACAAACGTAATTCCCTCGGGGGAAATAATTCAAGAGCTCAGAAACTGCGACATTAAAGAAAATGCTTCCTTTTCTTATCCGATTTGTGAAAATCAAAAATCCGTATAGGAATATCAGAGTTCTATTCTCCAATGGTAAGAGTGATGGCTTCCTATTATCATTATTTGTATGGAACAACTGGGTTGACTTCCATTCCTTGTAGGGATGGCTCCCAAATGGACACCCCAGAAACAACTGTCAAAGGGCCATCATCACCCAGTTACGATATCACCAAAACGGATTCCCTGGAGGGTTGTCAGCTCATGGTCTTACACCTCAGCATTCTTCCATTGTTTACACTGCACACAACTGCCTCAATATCCAACAACAATGGTTCTTGCCCTCAAAGTGGGAGAACTTCGTAAAATTCAACACATAATCAAACATGGAAGAGAGAAAAAAAAATGATAAAATGATACCGAAATTCTATCTTGGTATACCGTAATCTAGACAAGTGGCCTTCAATCTCAATTATAGGCAAATCTAATTTATTGGCACAGAAACACTTTTATCAAGTCTTTTCAGGATAAATTATTTTTCTTTATTTGGATGATTAACGATATGAAGCTCGTGTCAGATCGTATTGATTTGCAAAACAGATAAAAATAAAAATTATAATTTAATTAAATTAAATGATACAAGGTTCGAGGAGTTCATACTAAAAAAAAATATGATAAGGGAAAGAGTTACCATTGAGAAAATAACTGAAAAAAATGTAAATAAAGAAAAAGATCTGTAAAACAGAAAAATGACAAGCCAACCACCAGAACCAAAATTTTAACAAAAATAATTAAAAACTTTATTTACTATAATACCAATAAAAAATAAAAAAGAGTAGAACCATTTTGTATTTATATATTAATATCATAGCTAATAAACTTCAAAAAAAATAAAAATAGAAATAAAATTGGCATCATAATGTATTTTTATTAAACACAGAAATTAAGAAGGGGGGGAAAAGATGATAGCTACTGTTCATTCATTCATTCACGTAAAGCACCTCTGACAAACCACAATTGCAGACCCAGTTCAGATTCAAACATAAAAATATAAATAAATAAATGAATATTGATTAGATTGTCGTTTACTAGATTAACCAAAGCAAGGTACCAGGAAAAAGAGAGAGAGAGAGAGAGAGAGAGAAACTTGAAAGCATACCGAGGCCTCTCGTTGACCAATCGCTGATGGGAGGATTTGCATTGGGTGGCTTTTCTTTGATGGGTGAAGGTGGAATCACAGCAAGGTTGTCATTTTTGGGGTCAAACGAGGAGAAGCCGAGTTTCATGGCAGAGTCCGGAGCTCTCTTATGCATTGATGACACACATGAACCCATCTCTCGGAGTCTCTCAAAAACAAAACTCAGAATGCCAAAACCAACACCACTCTAACCAGTAACCATATCATCAAAAGAAACGAAAACGAACGAAAACACGTAGCTTGAGAGACAGAAAAACGTGAAACTTTTAGAGAGATATAGAGAGAAAAGTATAAAGTGAATTATAAGACAGAAGAAGAGAGAAGTGGAGGGCGTGTTTTTGGCGTTACATTGAAGGAGTGGAAAACCAAACCAACCAAAAGCCTCAGTAGAGAGAGAGAGAGAGACTTGGACTTTTAAGGGAAGTAAGTTATGGAGACTTTAAAGACTGTTGTAATAACCTTTCACATTTTTTTTTTATTTTTTATTTTTTTTATTTACGCACAGAGCAGCAGTCTTAATATGGTAATAGTAAATTGCAGATATTATTTTATAATTTATACGGAAAAAAAATTATACATCTCTATTGTTTATAGTATTTTATGGTAAAAAATTAATTATTTATATCTCAATTTACCTTAAACATTTTATACACTTAATTTTTTTATTAAATTTTATATACTCTTTGATAGTCATTGATTTATTACCGTGGAAAAGAGACGGTAAAAAATAATTTTTTAATGGTAACTTGATAACTTTTCTATTAACAAAATCAATAACTATCAAATAGTATATAAAATTAAAATAAAAAAATTAAGTTACAATAATCTAAGTCATATATATATATATAATTTATTGGTTTACGCTATTAAATTAAATTTTTTAACTTAATTTAACATACTATTTAATAACAATTTATTTTTCTAATATAATGATGAAAAGAGTTATTAAGTTGACATAAAAAAAAAAATACTTTTTATCCTCTCTTTCTCACCCATGTACTATAGTAAATCAACGATTATTAAATGGTATATAAAATTACGTCAAAAAAATTAAATCACAATAGTCTGATCCTAATTTATTTACAGACTTTCCTTTATTTATAATATATAAATATAGGTCATAATATTATGATTTAATTTCACACACTTTTGGATGGTCTTTGATTAACTACAAATCATGAGTTAAAAAATGAATAACTATTAAGAAGTACGTGAAATTTATCAAAAATAAATAATTTACAATACCTGAGTGTGTGTATATATATATATATATATTATAACTAGAGGTAAGTATTGGTAGAAAAAAATCGTGAAAAATATAAATAAATAAATGTCGTGAATTATTGAGAGAAGAGTATAGGAAAAGGTTATCACGTTGTCTGTTTTGAGGGGAAGACTAACATGGGATTTGATTGCCATGTGCCATGTATATATTTGCTAAAAATCTTTTAAGTAAGATGAGGATTGAAATTCTTAACCTAACTTTCAATGATAAGATTGATTATCAGCAACTATGTTCATTAATTTTGTAAGAAAAATAATGTTTTGACCAAATGTAGATTGATGATCTCATTTGAGTTGGGTTTTTACCATATAGTTGAAGAAAATGTGTAAAGTGTTGGACATCAATTCAATGGCCTAAACTAAAGTCAATCAACCTCATTAACCATGCCTAAATCATCTTGGCTCCTATTTCTAAATGGAGATGGATCATAAGTGCCCCACACTCAAAGTTGTCGCCTCTTATATCCATTTCTTTATTTATGGGAAATCCCAAGTTTCAATCTTCATAAACTTCTTGTTACATTAACATAAATAAAGCCTAAAGGTATGGAATCGCTAGCCTTTGGAATTTGGGCAAGGGTTGGCAATGGCATGCAACTTACTCAAATCATATGTTTAATCATTATCTTACCACTTTGGTCTAAAGCAATTTAATATGTCTAATTTCTTTTTTTAAATTTAATTTCTTAGAAACTAACAAATTGGTCACATCATGCACTTATTATAAGGTCTAAACAATAATAAATAAGATAGCATCATCGTAGCAATTGCCATGCGATCTACCTAACAAAAGAAAATTAGCGAATGGTGACTCATATGGGTTGTCAAATTACAAGCTTGACTTGACCAAGCTCATCATTTCTATACGAAAATTCCCACTAATTTTTGGTAGAGAAGAACAAGATCCATTGCTTTGAATTCATTCCATTGCTTTGAATCTCGAACTTTATCATCTTTCTCAGATGTGGGAGTATAAATGCCATGTCTGTTCTTCTGATATTCATTTCATTCAATAAAATTCAAAAACAAAACATTTATACTCACCAAAGTGCACTGCTTTAGCTCATTTTCTTATTATGCCTTTGGCCTACTTGTAGGAATATATATAGTTATCGTAAATTTTACCTCTTCTCTTTAAGCTAGAGCTTTCTTCATGGCTTCAAAGAAGAATATGCATAATAAATAAATAAATAAATAAAAATAATTGAATTGGGTTGAATGGAATCTTGGTGAAGTATTATCCATTAGATTTTAAGATGAAATTAACAAATAAAGTTAGGATAAAATTTGTCAATTATGCCCCACTAATCTCAATTTAGATATAAGACAAGATGAAGTTGGGAAAATGTGGGTGAATGGTATAATAATAATCATACATAGGTAAAGTTGAAGTAGACACCACTTACACTTGCCGACACTTAATTGCATTCAAATCTCAAATCCATCATGTGTACCTTAATTAACCTATTATGCATGATCATGAAAGCAGAAGCAAAAGCAAAGCCAAGCTAGTCTTCAGTTTCTGCGTTGATTGTGATATGAAAAAGATGCTCACTATTGAAATTTGAAGCTATGTATGATATAATTTTATTATAAAGTTTCAAAGTCTGAATTTGTTGGTTAACTAAAATTGATGATATGGGGAATTCTGATTATTATTTAACGTCAAAATTAGGCAGAAGCGGCCTCCAATTTCTCTATCCATGAGTTTGAGTTTGAGTTTGAGTTTGAGTTTGAGTTTGAGTTTGGTATATATCCTTTTCTTTCTAAAATTTATGGATTAATTAAAGTTGTGAAACATAAAAATCTCATTAAATGTAAAGAAAATATTTACATTAGTGTTCCATTAGAGAATAACCTAATCCAAATCAAATTGTGGCCACATACTTTTGAAATTGACTACTCATCATGCTTCATGATTCATGACTAGCTGTCTAATTGGTGTCAACACTCGACACTTCTATGTATGGAACAAAGGGTAATTACAAAAAAGTAAAATTTTATTACCGAAATCTAATTGATTTGCACAAGTAAGAGACAATACGTGGTGGGTGGGTGTATTAGAACACATATGAAGATGATGTGGGTAGGGGCCATTTTTTTGCGAGAAAGTCCAAGAAAGATGTGAACCCACTCATTCTACGTAATGCCAAATATAACACAAAATTTAATTAATTAAAGTAGTGGATTCACATTTCTCATCAATCAATCAATCAATCAATCAATCAAACCAAATAATAAATGGCCTCCGATTGTCATATTCTATTATTATAATTCCTGTCTTTGTAAAACCATTTGGAAATTCGAACAGAAAAATTATTCCATACTTGAATAAATGATGAGTTAATGTATGTTATTATTATTTCATACGCGGTGCGCCACCCACGTGGCTTCACTCACTCTGTGACAAAACATCATATTGTTTTTAATTGTTTCATTATTTGCTTTTTAATACGAATCCAATAATATCATAAAAAAATACTTTTTAATGTTTTAAATCGATGTCCATTAAAATATAGGATTTGATCTTATTATTCACTGACTCTATGGCATTATCAAGTTTGTTTAAATTACGCAACAATACTATCAAGCTACTGATAAGAAGTCGCTGTTCAATAAACAATGCCAGAGGGCGCTCTCCTTCGCTCCATTAATGGCCCATCTTTGATTGATGGGCTTACTCAACACTGTATTCTCTTGTCATTGAACAGCAGCTTCTGTTTTCTTTGAAATTTTGTTATGAAGACACACTTGGACAAGCTACACTAGTTCATTAACAAAAAAATTTCAATTTCTAAATTTTTTTTTTTTGGAAACCGAATTATCTAGACTAACTTACGTACATCTCCACTAATCTTCAGGAGAGTCTAACGCAATCATAATTTACTGTCACGGTATCGAACCCAAGACCTCATTATTGACCTTACCTCATCAATCTTGGATGTGTCTTATTACTTGGAGTAAATCATAGTAGGTTTTAATTTTCAAACCCCTAAAAGATATTGTTGAATCATAAGAAAGTTGAAAATATTATATACTTCAACTTATATTTGCATGTAAAATGCAAGGATTATATACTTCAACTTTTTTCTGCAAAGTTTTTCAAATCTACGGATTTTGAATGGTAACCATAATCTCCAGGGTTAGTTTCCTCTCAAACGAGTCAAACTCAACCTACTCGTTCAAAAGTTTCGTCGATTGAGATATTCGACAACGCGCGCCATAACTTGATCCCACCATCATTTGCCACGTATCCTATCTGAGACCGATAGTTGGTTGTTAGGTAATGTGACAAACCCTTGATCACCCACATGAAAACGATGAAAATATCAAACAACCCATTTTTTTCTAAACTGACACTTACCCCCAAAAACTTAACTGCCGTTATCTACTAGTTAACAGATGATAAAGAGATCAAAAGACATAAATAGCCTTCATTGCCTCCATGGTTGCCTCCATCATCAAAATCATCAACACAACACCATCATTGACCTTCAAAGCCGCTTGATAAACCTTCTTAGCTTCTTCACTCATCTTCTTAACCTCGTAACGTTCTCAACAAGAAAACTTTCACACTTTAGCACAAGAAAAAAGATATGAATAAGATTTCATTTATAAAAAAGATCAACCCACCCATCGCAAGTAAATACAACAAAGATAAAAGAAACAAACCTCCAAGCAGACTCTGGATTGATATAATTACTGTTCTCTCATCATAAGCTGATGACCATTTATCCTGTAAAATCAAATCAAAGTGAGATGATATAAAACTGCATATAAATAATGCATTTAGAGTGTAAAACCCGTTGTACAGAATAAGGGTGGGCTATGTTACCTGAAGAATATGACATTGGGATGGAAGCAACAGGTCTCAAAACAGACAATTTCAAGAAAATAAAGCTTGCAATTTCCAGATTGATTAAGAAAAAGAGGTTTTTCTTGGTTCCCAAAATTGAAAACGAAAGGTTTCCTCCTTTAAGTTATTAAAATTTTCTCATCATTCAAACAGAATATTTTAGGATAATTTAACAAGGAAAAAGAAATCATAGATGGCTGTGTTCTTACCATTAAGGCCATCAATTCAGTTTGCAACCTCCCGCTGGGGGCCCACTATGCCAAAAGCGAGAGAAACCCCATCCCTCTCTTTCCTTTTTACGCCCCCATGTCCTGTTGAATTAAACACAAACAAAAAAATGAAAAAAAAAAAAGACAAGAAAAACCAGATTAGAAAACCAAAAAAAAAAAAAAAACCCATATTCAAAAACAAACATTAAGAGAACAAAAAGGTATAGAATAACGAAAAAGAAAAAACTAACTTGAATAATCTCATCCAAAATTGAATATTCGTTTTCAGCATATTAGAAAACAAGAATCAATCACAACCTTTTAAGCACAGACTGAATGTCGACAGTCTAGGCGGTGTTGACGGTCTGCATGAAAGCCACGGTGGCCGTCGGAGCAGCTACCAGGGCGTGGCCTTGGTACCCATTAACAGTGGCCATAACTAAAGTTTCTTTTTTCTTTGTTTCTTGGCTCAATCAAACAACGAGAACTGAAGAACACAGATGAAGAAAGAGCAAGAGAACGTTTTGAACAAGTTAATTAGAGACAGAAAAGGAGAAGAAGAAGAGATTGAACTGGTATTGAACTGGGGTTTATCTTCCCTTCTTCTGAAGATGAGGGCGTTTAGAGAGAGATGAAAGGAAGGCAGGGAGGTTTGGTTTGAAACACTGTGTGGTCTAAGATATCCCGGTTTAAGGTGGGGTTAAATGACGTATTTACCCTTTTAAATGACTTATTTTCAGATAACGGAAGTTATCTTTTGGGGGGTCAGTGTTAGTTTAGAAAAAGCGGGGGGTCGAAGGAAATCCCGTTAGGTAATAATAAAATATTAATCTAAAATTTTTCCCCAAACTGACGTCGTATGGCCTTGACATAACTAACACTACTCTTCGTTCTCTAAGTCTCACCGCTCTAACTCTCACCAAACCCGTACGCAACTGAACCGTGTCGGAATCCGAAAATGGTGGTCTCGCCGAAAATCGCACCGTCGATGTTGTCATCAGATTTCGCCAATTTGGCATCTGAGGCCCAGCGCATGCTCAATTGTGGGGCCGACTGGCTCCACATGGACGTCATGGTACACTTTCTCTCTTTTAACTGCTTGATAGTTTGTGTCTTGTTGATTCATATGCTGTAGTAACTAATTGAGATTAAGATTAGCTTTTGGAATTCGAATTTTAATTGATTTTTTTTTTCAATTTATCATTTTGATGACACTTATTTATCTATTAATTTTTACCTGTTCTCAGAACACAGGAAAGTTCATTCTTTTTATATTATAAACTGCTGATATTTTTCTTCTTTAATGAATTTTATTTGGTTTTTCTTTAACTGGTTAGAAATTTCTTTGGCTTGCTGATTTTTATTATTGTTTTTTGTCTTGTTTGCAGGATGGGTAGGTTTGATGCGCATTCTCACCATTGAATTAGTATCACTTTTGATTATTGTAACTGTGGTTGTTTTTTTTCCCCTTTGAAACTCATTTTTTGAGAATTTTTCTATATGTACTTATGTCTATGGTTCTTTAAATTTGACTATTACTAGTTAAAGATCTTTGCACTGTAGATTGATTGTAACTATCACTGCAAGAAGACAAAGAAAGGTAGGGAAGCTGGAAGTGTGACTGGTGATAACCCTTTAACACTCAAGTTAGCGTTGAATGTACTAGAATTTCTAAGAGATATGAAGCTCTCATAAAAAGGAAAATTTGGGAGGCAAGAGTTAGAAAAGTGAACCTGGAGCTTTGTGATGGATGAAATTTAATGTTATGCTGTTATATTGGGGAAATTGTTATCTGTTAGTTAAACTGGGAGTTTTTTATGCTCAATTACGAATTTATTTGAAGGTTTACTTGTAAATATCAGTATAATGATGATTCTCTGCATAATGGAATCAATAAGGATTTTTATTCTTGAGAGAAAGGAGTTAAGATCAAGTTTCTCTCTCTCAAGAGTGACAAGAAAGTACTCTATGGCGCTTATAGTTCGAAAATTTAGAGGAAAGCAATTTGATATCTTCTAGAATTAACTACAAAGCTGAGTGGATTTAAGCTTTTAATTTTTCGATCCTTCCATTTTATTGGAAGGATCTGTCTTGAATGATATGCAGCATATATTTCTTTTCGCTTTTGGTTATGAGTCCTTACATGTTGAATTCTTAAACTTAACATGTTTTGCACATAACTTGAATTATGACTTCCAAAATTCAAATGACTTTCTTTTGTTGCTAATGATGATTGGATTTTTGCTGATTAAACATAATAATGTTCTTCGTGATAAATTAATGATCTGTGACTTCTTCTTTCCCTCCTAATTAACCTTGTCTATGCTTGTATTTCATTGTATAGGCACTTCGTACCAAATCTAACTATTGGCGCTCCAGTCATTGAGAGCTTGAGAAAGCACACAAAGTAATTGTCTTTGCCAGTAACTTAAAATTTTAGATCAGGGACTTTTTATGGTATTGGAATTTTCAAAACCATAACTAGATGAAATATTGTTTTAATCTTGTACAGGGCTTACCTGGATTGCCACCTTATGGTAACAAATCCTCTTGATTATATTGAACCTATGGGCAAAGCTGGTGCTTCAGGATTCACATTTCATGTTGAAGTATCCAAAGGTGGCAGCTATATTGTTGCCTTCATTATTCTTTCTGTTTCCTTTCTTCATATCTTTTGCATCACTTTTATTTTTATTTATCCTTCTGATAAAAATGTAACCCTGATGCTGTTGCAGAAAACTGGCAAGATCTTGTCCAAAGAATTAAGTCAAAGGGCATGAGACCTGGTGTGGCATTAAAGCCTGGGACACCCATTGAAGAAGTTTATCCTCTGGTATAAATTTTCTTTTCCTTTGATTTTGAGTTTTTATATGTTGACTTTAGCTGGGATTGGCATTGGAAATAACAGATGGAAATCTGGACCTTTATTTGTATATCAAAGTTAAACTTTTATCAAAATTGCATGTAATCTTTCAGTAAATAGGCAATAGTATTTTCTTTTTGGGAGAATCTGTTGAATAGGGGAGATGATCTTTATAATTTTCTTTATCATTTTAAAATTTACAGCTTGAGGGTGAAAATCCTGTAGAGATGGTTCTCGTGATGACTGTAGAACCTGGCTTTGGTGGACAAAAATTCATGCCAGATATGATGGAAAAGGTATGATTATTTTCATTTTCCTCTCTTTTTCTCAATTTCTAAATTTCTTTTGAAATTTCTTTTATTATACTATTTGAGGCCCCTTCTTGTCTATGTGACCTTTTTTCTCCTCCTGGGGATGGTTAGGTGCGTACATTAAGAAAGAAGTACCCCTCACTTGATATAGAGGTGAGTCTGTCTCTCATTAGTATGTTTTTATCTTTCCTCTTGAGATTGTATTCATTAGATCATTTCCTTCTGTTTAATATAATTGTTTAAATAATCCTATTTGCAAGGGAAATTTCTAGAATCTGTATTAACTTTTGCATATTGAAGCATCTTATGAGCCTGGAATGATTCTGTGGGTTTGGCCCTCTTTGAATTAACTTATAGGTTCCCTTGCATATTTCCAGTCTGTTTTATCATGTCAATAATTCCCATATTTTATGCTATTGATTTCCTTTTGAAATGTGGTGACTCTTTAGAAAGCAGGAGGTGGGGTTTGTTTGTGGATTTGGGTTAAAAAGTGTAAAGGAAAAATAGGAAGAAGTGCTTTCTCTATGTCTCTCGTGTGTGTTTGTATGAAATTTAGAATGATCTCATGTTCTTTTGTGGCGATCAGAAGAGCTCAAAATTTATGAATACCTTTTTTTTAAGGTGGATGGCGGTTTGGGACCTTCAACCATTGAGATGGCAGCCTCAGCAGGTGCAAACTGCATTGTTGCAGGAAGTTCAGTGTTTGGAGCTCCAGAGCCAGCCAATGTTATATCCCTTATGAGAAAGAGTGTTGAAGAAAACCAGAAAAGCAGTTAAAACTTTTTTGCCGGCAAGCTACCTCTTGAATTGATTTTTATGTGTATTTTTACATGTGCATCATCAATCAGTTTTGATATGTGATGATTTTGAAATTTAAGAAGATATTGAGAGGTTTTCTTCATATCAATAAAAAGGATCTGTCTGTCGTCAGTGTAATCATTGCTTTTAAACTTTATGTATACAAGTCAAATGAACAGAAGATGGCTTGAGGTGTCTCGACCAATTTGTAAGCACTTTACTCATCGTCAGATTGGCTAATTTCTTTTAACTGGCATCTGGGATTTTATCAAAGTGGAGTGCTTCCAACTTTTTTGAAATTTCTTAAATTGGCGAGTTGTATTAACCAAGTCACTAGAAGGTTTCCCAGTTAACTTTATCCTTATTATTTGGCTTCTATCACAAAGTAAAGGGGGGATATTGATATTTATAATATATGTCCTACAATTTATTTATTTTTTAGTTATTAAGGTTTTGGGGTCTAGAAAATTGTCGTCAGTGACAAAAACTTGCTAAGTTTTCTTTGTTGCATTTAAAATTTTTTACTAGTCTTATATTTTAATTTTGTCATTTGAGGGCTTAGCCTTATAAAATTTCAGCAAATGTTTAATGGTTTATATTATTTAAAGTATATTAATGTTGTCTTAAAATGTAGTCATTGCATGGGGGATCCAATTCATATCTGATCCAAAATCTTTATCAGTGTGGAACAATATTTTTATAGTCGATCGAAAGGTATTTTTGTTCTGTGTTGATTAATTGGCATGTGAGTTATGAGAACTAGACCACAAGTATCTGTTCTTTCAGATCCAAAAACTGATACTCATTCCCATCATTTTTCTGGCACATGCCACACAATTGACGACTTAATTAAAGTGGAAGAAGCATAAATATCTGATGCGTTGATCTTGATTTTTATGAGTTCTCTAAAGCTGCTCTAATGCTAAATTCTCCTCTAGTTGGTGATTTTCTTCAACGTTAAGTCACATCTTACCTTTTTTGGCAAGTTGTGGGCATCGGCATTGCTTCTCTGATGGATCCAATTAAGGTGTTTTAACACTCACGAGGCGTCAATTTCAGCCTCAAGACACATTCGCTTATCGATCTTATCCTCGATTAAAGAATTAACTTTCATGTCTCACCATACCCATAATCTTCCAAACTCCAACCTGTACATTCTTATATCTATAAAATCTTTCTTTTTTCTCTCTTTTCTTTAATGGTTTAATTGAACTACTGTTTATTGAGTGGTGATCATGTGTTGTCACGTGCATGCACTTACACATTGTCATCCTCAAGTCTCACCTCTCAAGTCCTTTACTTTCGGTTCCATTGGCAATTGGTTCCTCAATGCACTTCCTTTTTTTTTTCCCTTTTTGAGAGAAGCTAGGTTCCTTGTTTGATTGTGTTTCCAGTGATATATGCATGGAAGATTTATTTGAGATTGCTTTTTAAGATCTATGAAAAGTTAAAAGCAGGAGAAAAATCTTTCATTTTGGGCTGAAATCGGAAAGATACGTGGATTTCTAGTTCTGTACATTGTTCAATGCCATGGTTGTGAGATTAATTTGTATATTACTAATACATATACAATCCTTTTTTGTGCTTAGTTTTGAGTAATATTCTCGAGGAACGTCTTCAACAATTTTCTAATGATAATTATAGTTTCAAGTAAGTAGTCAAAATTTGTTTTCTTTTTCATGATCGATCGAGTTTTGGACTGAAAGAGAGAGTGAGACGTGTGGGCTATGCTGCCCTCTGATTAGTGTTTCTGTAGCGCTAGCACAAATTCTTTTAGTAATTAGTAACGTGGGTGGTTGTCCAAATGTCAAACTTAGGATTTTCATGACGAATTTGACCTATCAATCGCTAGGCTGGCTTTCCTGCCCCAGCTTTACCATGCATGGGCGTCTCTTCAGTATCAGCCATCAGGATATGATCCTGCTTTTTCTGTTCTCTTCCTAAGCCTTTCAAAACCTACATCATTTCAATTCACAAAACCATGTCTGCAACGCATTTACATATTTCAAATGTGTATTATGTACTTTGCTTGGAAATGCATGATATTATTATATAATAGTAATTCTACTATACGTCATGCATGCTTATTATCAGAGTACTCCTCTTCCGAGGTTCATGCATATATAGTAACTCTCCTACTCCCTAAATACGTTTTTTTATGCATCTGTTCCTTTGCAACCATGAAATTAATTTATCCAACAGATCATCGGCTGTAATTAAAAGGTAATTATTCACGTGGCCTGCCTGAAAGTCTTCTTTTGATGAAAGGATTTCAGTCATCAATAATGACCGGGTAAGCATGGGGGGAAGCTAAAAGAATTGCACTTGATCGTAGTAAAAATATTATCAATCTATGGGCTTGCCCTTTCATCATGTCTTTTAAAAACAAGAGTCACAAACTAGATTAAAATATATATTTGTATGTATCCATTTACGTATATCAGGTTGATAATCATGAACTCCCGGCCCCTTACATGGAAATTACTATTCTACGATTTTAGCCCCTTTCAAATGAACATCCAATGTTTGATATGCACTTATGATATGAGTTGTAAGAATTAATGTGTATATCCACGCACATACATGTAATTTGTGCATCCACAAGGAACATATGGCAAATCTCGACACCTCAGATCTTCCATATATCAAGATAAGGTATACATATTAGAGTGTCTGTCGCAACACATATATGGATGGATTTGTATGCATAGTTGCTCAAATAAAAAAGAAAATAAGTTTGAAACCCTAGAACAAGTTCAGAATGGTGGTGGTTATGATCACCGGCCACTGATATTTTGGAATAGATAGCCAACCCTTAGCTGATGGAATCAAGCCCAAGGTCAGATGGTCACCCAAACAGCTAGCTGGAGTCGGTAAAAATATTCAATACATTTGTCAGCCCCAAGAATCCTGTCCATCAAAAGCTTTGAAAAATACACTTATTTTAACAACAGTTTTGGTATGGATCCAAAATATTCACTCTGTTAAAGCGATAAAACCTCTTTATTTTTATTCCTCCTACTGTGTTGAACTTAGTGTCTACAGGCATGGCTGCTGCTGCTCTGATCAGTGAGCTCTACTTTAGAGCTTTGGTCTTATTCATCTGCTCTCTTGTCTCTACACTTGGACAGAACTTCCTTTCCTGTGATACCACCTCTCCGGATGTTTCAGGCTATCGCTGCACCACAGTTGGGTCACAGGATCAGTGTGGCACGTTTGCAATTCTTCGCACTAATTCATACTATTCATCTCTTTTCAACCTCAGCTTCTACTTGGGCCTGAACCGGTTCGTGATTGCTGAAGCCAATGGATTCTCGGCTGACACAGAGTTTCTCCTGAAAGATCAGCCTTTGTTGATCCCAATTGACTGTAAATGCAACGGTGGATTCTTTCAGGCGGATTTGACAAAAACTACAATCAGAGGGGAGAGCTTCCGCGGAATTGCAGAATCACTCGAAGGCTTGACAAGCTGCAAAGCCATCAAAGATAAGAACCCTTCTGTCTCAACGGTTGGTCTTGCTGATAAAGTTCGCTTGCAAGTTCCAGTAAGATGTGCCTGTCCATCTTCATCTGAGAATCTCTCCCAGACTAGACTTTTGCTGTCTTATCCGGTAAGTGAAGGCGATAACATTTCTAACTTGGCTACCAAGTTCAATACCACTCCAGAAGCCATAATATCTGCAAATAACAAATCTTTGGGAACTTTTAAACCAGAAAGCTTGACAGCTTTTACTTCTCTTTTGATTCCTCTTAATGCTGAGCCTATTCTTGGCCCCCTTGCAAGACCCCGAGAACCAAATTTGCATTTTCCAGAAACAACCGACATCCCAGCAACTGCACCTAAGAAAAAGTCAAAGATGATGAAGCTGGGAGCTTATATTGCTCTCACTGGAGTCGTTGTTGGAGGGTGTATTGCAATCGCAGCAGCTGTCGTAGTGATACTATTGAAGAAAAAGAAACAGAATCCAAACAAGCCTGGAGATGTGGAATTGCAACAGCCACAGCAACAGCAGCTTAGTGCAAGTGTAAGAACTACGAGCGACAAGAAAATCTCGTTCGAGGGATCCCAGTGTACAATTGATGGCCAAGTTTTTGACACCGCTCCTCAGAGGATGCTACTGGACAACTACACTATAGAGGAACTGAAAAAAGCAACCGAAGAATTCAGTTCGAGTAATCATATAGAGGGATCTGTGTATCACGGTCGTCTCATTGGAAAGAACTTAGCAATAAAACGCATGCAACCCGAAACCATATCGAAGGTTGAGATGCAGCTTTTTCAGAATGCAACTTACCGTCATCCGAACATAATTAGGCTACTGGGGACGTGTTTGATTGATGGTCCTTATTCATTTATGGTTTTTGAGTATGCTAAAAATGGGTCCTTGAAGGACTGGCTTCATGGAGGGTTGGCAATGAAGAACCAGTTCATTGCCTCCTGCTATTGTTTCCTGACATGGAGCCAGAGATTAAGAATCTGTCTTGATGTGGCCATGGCCTTGCAATACATGCATAACGTGATGAACCCAAGCTATGTTCATAGAAACATAAAGAGCCGGAACATTTTCCTAGATGAAGAATTCAATGCCAAGGTGGGGAATTTTGGCATGTCAAGGTGCGTTGAAGACGATAGTGAGAATCCACAATTTTATTCCACCAATCCTGCCGGCTGGAGCTTGGGGTATTTGGCTCCTGAGTACATTCACGAACGTGTAATTTCCCCAAGCATCGATGTTTTTGCTTTCGGGGTAGTTTTGCTGGAGATTTTATCCGGGCAAACCCCAATAAACAGGCCAAAGAAAAAGGATGAAGGGAGTGTTTGGCTTTCAGAGAAAATCAAGTCCATATTACAACCAGAAAATGCAGATCAGCTCAGGGATTGGATGGATAGTGCCTTGGGTGAGAATTATTCATTCGATGCTGCTGTCACAGTGGCCAATCTTGCAAGAGCTTGTGTAGAGGAAAACCCTGAATTGAGACCAAGTGCTGGAGAAATTGCGGAGAAGTTATCAAGGTTAGTGGAAGAATTACCACAAGGGGAGCATATCTCACTCTGTGAGAGCTCTTCAAAACCTCTGGTGAAGGCAGCCGCAGTGATCAATTAATTAGTAACAATTAATACATATGTGAACATAATGAGAGGCCCAAAAAAAATCTAGTTCTAGTCCCAGTTTTAATTGTTTTGAAGTTATGGGTTGTTGGCCTCTTGACAATTATGGAACTAGTGATATCCTGTATATATGTAATTCATAAGAAACTGTTATTGGACAGGAAAAGCAGGTTTCTCTTTGTATTCTGTCTGTTTTCTGAAATAATAATAAAATAGGCACATATTTTCATACCAAGTTCAGAGTTATGCATACGGTGATCATGACATATTACATATATAAGCTCATGTGGCTACTGAAATGTTACTTTCTTTAGATGCACTTTCTTAATCATATTTCTCTGTTACTACAGTACTTATCGAAGGATTCAATGTTTGACTGTACGTAGCAGTCAAAGGTCATCAGCCATTAGACATATATGGAGCAAAAGTTAAGTTATATGAATGCTGACAATATCAACCATCGAGCCAATAAATTAGAATAATGTTCTCAACCAAAAGGCTTATGGATGCGGCTCTAACAAGCATGTAGATAGGGCGCCTCCAGGTTCTTGGCATTTAATTCAATTAAAGGCGTTATG
>JANLJB010030547.1:0-26648 GCA_026212285.1 Bursera cuneata | reverse complement strand
AAGTCTTAATTGAATACACCTCAACTTTTTAATTTTATAAAAGTCATTAAAAGTCTTAATTGAATACACCCCCCTTAATGTATTTGAAATCTTTAGACTCAAGTTGGAAACCATTGAGAAAAGGAAAACAAATAAATCTATTTGTGCTTAAAAAAGACTTACAGATGCCACTAGGAATTATTGTTTTCATAAATTAATTTGAAAATCCAATTAATAGTAAATTAAGATATCAATCTAGATGGCAATAGTGAAATTATAGGATTAGCATTTTTGTCTCATTATTCAACGTGCAAAGTTCAATTCAGTTCTTAAATTTTGTCCTTATATTTTTTGTGTGATCAAAATGATTACCCAAAAGAAATTTTCTTACTTATCCTTTAAATGTGTCTTATCAATAAAGTGTAAGCAATGGTTGAACCCACAGGGACTGGATTATGATTATTTTGATTTGAACTCAAGTCTTAATTTCTAAAACCTAATTTTTCTAATATATAAAAAGGGAATTTTGATTAATTAAAATTTAACTAAACTATGAATGCAATTAAATAAGATAAAGAAAATAATGAAACAAAGGTGATTGAAATAATACTTTATTTCGCTAGACTCATCAACTCCATTGATTTCATTATCCCAATTTTATTTATGTGATTAAGGAATCAATTCTTTTTACAAGAACACCAGCCTGATGCATTTCATATCTATTATAATGTATCCACCTATCCTTATTAGTTAACTAAAAGAATCCTTATTAATTAACCCTATCCATTGAACAACCTAGAAGAAAGCTTATTAGATTTAATCCAATAAACGCAAAGCACATAGAAGGTATAACTGAACTAACTAAGATCCTCCAAACGTGCACCTTTAATCTGAGACTGTGAATTACTTTGCAGTGATTACTGTAAATTGTTACCAATGCCTAGAATCCCTAACGATTACCTATTAAGTATCTAAACTAAAAATGAATTCCTAATTTGATCTCTTAGTTGCGCACCTAATCAAACAAACAAGTAATTCAAGAATAAATTCAGTAATTAACATTCATCCTTTTAAATCAATTACAAAATCAAAAGAATAATAAACTCAATATCATTAAATCATTATCTAACTACATAAAGTTTCTCTCAATCACATAGAATTTAGTTACTCATGACAAAATTAATTAGCACTTAAAATTGTACATTGATTAAGAGTTTAAATTATCATTTTTACACTTAAAGGACTAATAAATTGAGGATTTACATAGTTTTGAGCTTAAAAGAATTATTGTTATAAATTTTTATTTTTGATTATTTTGATGCAGGCCAAGTAAAATTAGCATAACTTTCAATCCAAAAGCCCAATGGATACAAATCTTGTACCTGTAGAAATTTAACAAAAATCTTCACAAACTTGAAGAGCAATTTAAAGCTCAAATCAAATGTCTAATAGGTCAAAAGTGAGTTGCAACAAAACCCAGAATTTGAGTGCTCAACTTGCACACCTGGACTTTTGGGGCCTATCTCCCTAACTAAGTATCCAAATGACATGGTTCAAGTGGCTATAAAAGGATAAGATAATTATCTACAACTTGTCTGTTGGATACTTTATCTAATTCGGTGTATAAGTTGATCAAAAAGTTGTTGCAAGTTGATGGAGTGGTAGGTGGCCAAAAATGAATTACAACCTGGTATATCTAGACATTCGGGACCATATCTCTCAAATTATATATCCAAATGATATGATTCAAGATGATTTGAAAAGTTAAGATAATTATCTACAATTTAGCTGTTGGAAACTTTGTTAAATTCAGTGTAAAAGTTAAGCAAAAAGACATTCCAACTTGATAGAGTGGTTGGTAGCTATAAATAAATTATTATACCAATTCATTGAATGCCTTCTCCCATTTGCCTATAAAATGAGACCGTTAGTTCTTGGAAAAACACACTTCCGTTTTAGAGAGTTTAGCTTGATTTGTGTTTTATTTTTTAGTTATAATATGTATTTCTAAACTCCTAGCTAAGGTTAGGACTAAAATACTCATTTGGTTGTAGTTTTGTTCTTGATCCAATTTTGTTGTTCAATGTTATTTCCTTCCAAAGTTTTGAATAAACATTTTTAGAGTTGTTTTGTTTTGTTAAAAGCCTTGATTCATTGTAGACTTATTGGCACATTGAATACTTGAAAAATTCTTTTACAAATCAAGAACATGCTTATCCAAATGTTGTCATCAAACCGTTGAAAGGTAATTATTTTTCTTACACTTTTCTATTTTAGAAAAGAATGTTTTCTTGAACTATAAACGTTTTCATCTTTCGATTGAAATAACTCTTTAGTTCATCTCAATTGAGTAACAGAAAGGATCAAAAAATATTTATACAATTCAAATGGGTGTGGATCTCTAAGGCCTAAGTGTTCTCTTTACTTGAACTTAATTTCATAATTGGTAATTTGCATATCTAAAACTAACCAATATTTCATCTACCTTTGCTTTGCTTTAGATCTTAGACAAACGAATAAAGACATTTAATCTTAATAATGATCTCTCTATGGATACAATAGTTGGACTCACCGAAGACTATAATTAAGACTACGTACACTTAGATAACACTTTCTAAGATGTAACAAGTTTTTTGTACCGTTGCAGGAGAGATGTAATTATTTAAGATAATTAGTTTTATTTTACTATGGTAGGCTACGCCTCCTAATTGTCTTTATTTTTTTATTTTTTATTTATTTTATTTACTTTACTATAGTAGGTTACGCCTCCTAACTGTCTTATTTTTTCACATTTACTTTCTTGCATTTACTTTATAACATTTACTTTCTTATCTATTTATTTTATTTACTTTATAGCATTTCCTTTAATTTACTTTAGTTGCGGTGAAACGAACCTAATTGTCTTTAATTTTTTTGTTTATTTATTTTACTTTGGTTGTGGTGAAACCAACCTAATTGTTTTTAATTTTTTTTATCTTGCTTTCTTTACTTTATTATTTTATTTTTGTTTAATTTACTTTGGGTGGTTCTACCACCAATTTGTTTTTTATTTTTGATTATTCTAAGCATTTTTTTTATCTTTATGTTTATAATATTTGTTGTGCTTATAATTTATGAGTGTTTGGTTTCGTGATGTAAATTCTCATCGTTTAATGAAAGGTAATTTTGGAATCCTCTCTATTGACTTGTTTAATTCTCTATCATCTTCTCATTCTTCTACCCATTCATCTCACACCATGACCGATAATGAAAGTATTCCTGAAGAGCATGTTAATACACCCACACAAAACATGCTTGAATACTTTTAACCTCCTCGTAATTCTTCACCTTCATATTTTATTTTTTCTTTAAATACCAATAACTTTTGATTTAGGCCTGGAATGATTCCCTTAATTCCAAATTTTCATGGCTTAGATTTAGAGAGTCCATATTTGTATTTAAAAGAATTTGAAGAGGTTTGTGCTACATTTAATGATAAAAAATGTAGTGAAGAAATAATTAAGCTTAAATTATTTATGTTTTCATTAAAAAATAAAGTAAAAATTTGACTTAATTCTTTAAAACATAGGTCAATAGGTACGTGGCAAGAAAAGAAAAAGAAATTTTAAAGAAATTTTTTCCAACTCACAAAACCAATTCTTTCAAGAGACAAATTCAAAATTTTTCTCAAAAAGAAAATGAAACTTACTTTCAATGTTGGGAGAAATTTAAAGATTTGTTAAATTCTTGCTCACATCATGGCTTTGAAAAGTGGCGTACAATTAGTTTCTTTTATGATGATTTAACACCTGAGACGAAACAATTTGTTGAAAACATGTGCAATGGAGAGTTTTTAGATAAAGATCCTAAAAAAGCATTTGATTACTTAGATCACTTAGCTAAAAATTCTCAAAATTAGTAAACTTGTATTTCTCAAAATTTAATTAGGTCTAATCTTACAAATTCTAGTAGAGGAAAATACCATTTAAGTCAAGAAAATGACCTAAATGCTAAGGTAGCCAACTTATCTAGGAAACTCGAGGCCATAAAAATAAAAAAATTGAGGAATGTCAAATCCATACAAAATGAGGAAGTTTGTGGTATTTGTGACATTAATGATCATTCCACAAAAGAATGCCTGAACCTTCTAATGTTGAGAGAAGTTATGTATGAACAAGTCAATGTCACTGACTATGCTCAAAAGCCATATCAATCTCCTTTTTCCAACACATATAATCTAAATTGGAGAAACCACCCAAACTTTAGTTGGAGAAATGACTGAAATACCCAAGCACCACCACCACTACAAAAGTCTTTCAACTCTCCTCCGTATCATTCATCCAATATAAAAACCCTTGAGGAGACGTTGCAAGCATTCATGAGAGAAAAAACAAGCTTCAACAATCAAACTTCGCAAGCCATCAATGAAATCAAAAATACACTTTCTAAACTCACATCTTCTTTGCAAGTACAGAAAAAAGGTAAATTTTCTGTTCAACCAAAATCTAATCATGTAGGTTAATTTAATGTGAATGATCCTTCTGTAAGTGAGAAATGAAAAAGGAATCCCGGTTTAAGGAGTTAGAAACATTAAACTCCAATTGGGCAGAATTTTAATTCAAAAGCTCTCTATGTGCCACAATTTGCATCTAACCTACTATTTAGAGGAAAGGCCACTAGAGATTTAAATTGTTATATTACATTTGGTCCTAA
Organism: Bursera cuneata; assembly: GCA_026212285.1. Classification (NCBI taxonomy): domain Eukaryota; kingdom Viridiplantae; phylum Streptophyta; class Magnoliopsida; order Sapindales; family Burseraceae; genus Bursera; species Bursera cuneata. The sequence continues at coordinate 21,977 of JANLJB010030547.1, read as the reverse complement.
TTCTGTTGTTTTTCAAGATATTCACACGGGGAAGAAAATTGATGATGGAATTCTACAAAATGAGCTATACTTGCTGAATGATCAAAATCAAGCCCTTAATGCATCCCTTGATAAGGAGGGGTTCTATACTTGGCGTGCAAGACTTGGACCCCCTGTCAATCAAGCACTTACCTTATTAGTTCCCTTTTTAAATGTTACAAATAATTATTGTTGTGAAGCATGGAAGTACAGCAAGCAAGCTAGAATAAAGTTTCCTATTTCTAATCATGAATATAAAGAGTGTTTTGAACTTATTCATTCTTATGTGTGGACTTCCCCTAGTGTTAGTAGAGATAATTTTAAATACTATGTTACTTTCATTGATCATAAGACTAGATTCACATGGGTCTATTTATTACATGCAAAAAGTGATGTATTTGATGCTTTTAAATCGTTCCATGCCTATGTACTTTTAGTCCACCATCAAGATTTTTAGAAGTGACAATGGAGGGGAATACATCAACCATGCGTTCAAAAACTTCCTTGACGACAAAGGAATTGTTCATCAAACATTATGTGTCTATACACCACGACAAAATAGGGTTGCCGAAAGGAAAGATAGACACCTCATGGAGATTCCAAGAACAATTATGTTTCACAACCATGTACCCAAACGACATTGGAGTGATGTCGTATTCACTGCTTGCTATCTTATCAACCGTATCCCTAGAAAAATTCTTGATTCAAATACTCCATTTGAAGCTCTTAAAGGTAGCAAACCGAATCTGTCCCATCTCAAGATATTCGGTTGCACATGTTATGTGCACATTCCCAATCAGCAAAGGAACAAGCTTAACAAAAAGGCCATTAAATGCATGTTTATAGGGTATGCAACAACTCAAAAAGGATACAAATGCTTTGATCCTAACACTAACCGTGTCTATATTTCTAGAGATGTTTCCTTTGTAGAACATGATCCTTACTACAAGGAAGCACAAATTAAGGGGGAGCCATCATCTACATCTCTCCCAATCGTAGAGGACCTACCAAATGCAAGCACTTTTAACCTCATCATCAAATCGGTTCAAATCGAGAGGAAGTCACTACCTCTAGATTTGAGGGGGAGACTAACACTCAAGTCAGTCCAATCCAAGAGAGGAATGATGAGATATCACCTCAAGAGGAAGAGATAATCACTCACGAATGGGCTACCACTCAAGAAGAAGTCACTCAAGAAAGGGCTGCCAATCAAGAAGACAACATCAATGCACCTCAATTTCAACTAAGGAGATCTAACCGCATAAGGAATCTGGTATCATCATGGAAAGAGCATAGAGTTTTCTTTAATAATAATGTAATCACTTATCCAATACAAACTTTTTGCTCATACTCTCATGTCTCCACTAATCTTAAAGTTTTTCTTAGTTCTATTGACAATGAACAGGAACCATCATCATTTGAAAAAGCTAATGAAAGCCCAACATGGAGAAAAGCCATGGAAGAAGAGCTACATGCATTGCTTAAAAATGATACTTGGGAGATAGTACATTTACCAAAGGAAAAGAAACTAGTGGGATGTAGATGGTTGTATCAAATCAAATACAAGAGTGATGGAACCTGTTATATTTTGGGATGCATTTGGCATCCAAAAGGAGTTATTTAGAACACCTCTAAAGACAAATTCGGGTTGCCTAATTTACCCACCCAAATGGCTTAAAACTTGCACCAAAATAATGCTAACTATCTCCACAACAACATATATTAACAACAACTCAATGGGGAATCATCAATCAACAACCACCATTCAACCGAAGATTCTTCAACACAACATAACTTCAACTTCAACAACAATGAATTAAACAAGAACAAATAACAACTTACAAGGATAGAGTAACCAAGGGGATCACAAGCATAAAGGCAAAGCCACCAACTTAGATCAAGGCACCACTACCAATCTTGGCATTTTTCAATATATATTCATCTCTCTTCCTATATAGATAATTATAAATTATAATAATGAATATCAAACCCCATTATTGAATTGGAAAGAAACATGGTTCTATTAATTTCGTTCCCTCAATTCAACGGTCTAAACTCTTAGTGACAATCGTCATTGACCTACTAATTTTCACTCATATTTATACTTTCACTATCATATGTTTTAATACGTGCTGCCAATTGTAATCAACAATTATTTTCCTTTCCTTGCACCATTTGCTTGAGATTTTCCCTTTATATAATGAAAGTTCAAATAATATATTCTAAATAAAACTAAAATAAATGGATTAGATATAAACCCCTGTATTTGGTAGTTGAAAGTAAGTAGGCAATTAAATAATTATAATGTAACTAAGCATAGTAATGAAACTTAGGATTCATAATATACCAAATAATAACATGAATATCATCCTAAGGAATCAATTCATCTGAAAACTCCCTCTCACATATAACGTGAACCAGATTGGTTTGGGTTAATTAAATTAAATCTGAAAACATATCTACATATGTAGAATATATGTAAATACGTATACCAAAGGGCTATGCATGATTCAATATAACAAAAGTAACAAAAAATTAAGCTATCAAATAAGAGCTTAAGAAACGTAGACAATATCAAGGATGGATAACATAAAATGTAGGACAAATAGCACAATTGAGTAGTTACATAACAAATAAATAGTACCAATCTCACGTTCTATATTGCTTCTCTTTCTTCAATATTACTAATAGTGGGCGTGTCATCTTATTTTTCTCATGTTCCAAATTAGTTGCCATTTGCTTCTCATGTTTTACTAATTTTAATTGAATTCGAAGTTACCAATCTACGTTTGTCCACTATCAATGTCGGAATTTTATATATAAATCATGATATAGGATGGGAAAATCCGAAATAAATAATTTTAACTTATTCTATAACTTATAGATTGACTCATCTCAGAACAGCTAGCCGTCTTCTCAATATATAAAAGGATCCTTGCAAAGATGACCAAAATTATGGGATTTTGTTAAAATTTGACTCACTTCTGAAAAATCCAAACGCCATGACATATCGAGCGCTAAACAGTCTATCAGTTCCAAAAAGATAGTGTCCAGCATTTCTATCATCAAACAAAAAATCATAATATCTAAATTTATCAAAATATTTCAAAACTCAAATATCCCCCTTAGTTTTGGTCCGTTCTTACAATTTTTTCATAAATAAAGACTAATTAGCTTAGCTACCACATCACAAAAAAAAAAAAAAATGCCTGAAGCTCGATCGATCCCTTAGCACATATATAGGTCGCATATTGATGGTCATATCATTAAGTAGAACGTAACTTTCTGTAATGTCCTTGATGGCTTGACCTGTGACTGCTTGTACGCTAGGGACTGAGACCTCTCACTGCAACCTTGTCTAGCCTCTTAATTGTCATGTGGATCTCGACCTCCTCGAGTCTTAACTTTTCTTACTTCTGTTTTGTCTCCATGTTTTGTCTCTAATTGCAAAATTGGATCCTAATCTGCTAATCATATATAACTCCTTTTATATGTTATCATATATGCTTCATCGCATAGAGAGTCAGTAACTAATGTTTTCCTTGTTTGATTAATTAAAATTTATTTTTAGATAACTAAGTACATTACTTATGTGTACAATTTACGAGATCCTAAACTTGAATCGGAAAAAACTAGAAGATTTCACTTAGTGAATTTCAAGATATTCTTATTCGATCCCTCTTCCAAAGAAATCAATTTATAATCGGTATGAGAAAATAATTAAAATTCATCTAGTATCTTATAAAATTTAATATAGGTAGATATAATTTCTTTATTGTTGTTCATTACCTCAATCTCTCTCTCCCTCTCAAACACAGATTAATTCAGCAGCCACTGCTTCTTCTGAATGTTACAATGGATATATCTGTGCTTTTTGCGACAATATTCACAATGGGTGCAGCCTTTACTGGTTTCTTAGTCTGGATAACTATGAAAGAGATATTGCATCCTAAATCACATGACGTGATTCACATACTACGAATGTGTTTCCAAGTCATTGTTGCCGTCATCTGCGTAGTTGGTTTCCTTTACTTCGGCCTTTTTGCCTTCTGCGATGGCTTTGGAGACTTCAATTGCTGCGACGCTGAATCCCTGCAGCCAGAAACGGCAATGGCTAGCAACAAAATTGTGCCTTCACAAACGTTATCGCCAGAGCAAGAGCAAGGTCGTCCAAACGATATGGCACAGGCTTGATGGCAAAATTAACTAGTTTTTCATCATCAAATGTCTAGATGGAATTGGCTATAGCTTCTTTATTTTTTTTTCTTTTCTTTTCTAATATTTTTCCTCATCCATTTAGTGTGAATAGAGACCCTTTTGATTTCCTTTCTAAATGTGAAGTTACCATTAGTCAGGACTTACAGTGCTGCACTTTAGCTTTATCCAGAGCTTGATGCAAATTTTTATTCGATTTGTGGTTTAGATTGTTACCTAATAGCAGGATTTCTAAACTAAAATGGTATTAATTAATAGTTAAAGCCGAATTGCTACAAGAACATAAAATAAAGTACTAATTATCAAAATCATAAATTTTTTTTTAGCTGTTTAACCAAATCTCAAGTCTAATTAGTTTGCTAGACCGCTCAAAAGATAACAAACACTAGTCCAACGATATTAGATAAGTATCTAATAAAGTGTCTAAATTGTGAGTAATACTAAATGTTTATCGCACAATACATAATATTACAATATTTTAGAATAGTTAACTAAAATTTCAAGGAATTTAATAAAGATTTTTCAACAAACAAGAATGACTAATGTTATCTACAAAAGGTCAGGCAGAATATTGATAAAAATATCAAAGCGGAGGCGGTATGTATGACATGCAATCATACTCTTCGTCTCTTAAAGATTCTCAACATTTGAGACATTTTCTTAGTAGATTCTTACGTATTAGTGAAGAAAATATGCAAAATAATTGCATCCCAATGTGTTTTATCTCGACCATTTGTTTCAATTATTTTTAAAAAAATTAACGGTTCTAATCACATTATATCACATTAGTTTATACAAATTATATTGTGTAAGAAAATTATAAGTATTGTAAGAATTAGGGAATGTTATAGTGATATAAAGATAGCTTAGGATTATCAATGAAATTTATCCTATAAAATAAATACTAGTTCACTAAAGTCCAAAATTGAATAACTTTCTCAGTATCTAATTCAATTTAGAAAATATTAATGTTTTAGACTCTTAAAGAAGGAAGATGGGTATACTTGTTTGAGAATGATAAAAAATGGAAATTGTTCAATTGGAACACGAAAACTTGGGTAAATTAATCCTAGTTACTCTTCGAGATGTAGTGGAAGAAGAAAGGAGACCGTATACAAGGAAAATAACCAATAACTACAAAAAAGGCATACGTAACAAATCAAATGTACGATTATAGAGTAATAATAGTAAAGATGACGTATGATGTGAAAATCTCATGTACTAATAATTCACAGGGACATTCTATATTGACCATAATTCACAAGGACATTTTATATAAAAAAACTACATTAAACCCCTAATTAAATTTTAAGAAAACACTTAACTCTAAACTTTTGTTAAACTAACACTTATCTTTCAAAAACTAACACTTATCCCGCAGATTTTTAAGGGTTAAGTATTATTTTTGAAAAAAATAATGATAATTTTTAAGGATAAGTATTAGTTTAACAAAAATTTAGAGATAAATGTTTCTCAAAATTTAATGAAGAGATAAATATCTCCATTCTATATTGACCATAATTCACTAGGAATAATGATTTACCAATATGCGATACATAAAATATATATCTTATTATCAAATAAAAGTAAGATATCGACTTGTCACTTCATTTAAGATAATTTAGGAGAGAAAATTTAAGAGTTGAAAGTTATGTGAAGAACAATATTATTGTTAAAAAATCAGTTTGATTAGATAAGTACTTAAAAGTTTTGTCATATAATACAACTATTCAACCATCGTCAAACACTAGTAAATTAATGCTTCGTGTAAAAATCAAAGTTTTCAAGGCTGAATGTATCCATAATTTCGGTTTAACGGACAATTAGGCTGATAAAAACAAAATAGAGATGTCTTTTACCTCACCCATAACATGCGTAACTATCAACGTATTACACAGATGTTCGGCTCAATATAAATGTTACATGAAAAAATATAACATAAACATCTCAAATGTAAATTATAACTTAAGCGATTCGACAGATTCAATTCGTATCTATTCATAATATCACCCTCTCTACCCAACAAGTTTATGTTTGTTAGCACAAAGAGTTGTAATGCTCTGAAAGACCGGGTGAAATCGGTAGTTCTTGACTGTTTTAGTCTTTGCCAACTACATATTTCTCTATTTAAGCAGATAAAATCTAACAAAAATTCTGACTAAGCACCAACATTATTAAAGACTGCTCAGGGCTCAAATATGCTTTGTTTATTTAGACTTGCTGGAGCACATAGGCTCGAGCCTGGCAGGAATCCATCTGAAATTTAAATAAATTTCTTAATTCTCATGAACACTACATATAAACCAATTTGTCCATACGTATTATGCTTGTATGATGAAAAAAAAAAAACATTGTAAACATCTATAAATGCCATTTGAATCTAGCATACATAATAACATCTAGCCATAAATAAGTTTTAAATCTAAACTGATTTACAATCATCTACTGCTTTCTACTGTCAAATAGAGTAACCTTTTTTTCAGTTTCTCAATATTCTTTATTCTTAATTGACCTCAAACAACAATCGCTCTATCCACACCTAACAGGATTATGCACTGCCTTGAAGAGGGGGAAAGTGTTGCATCACACTATCCGGATATCTGTAAAGGGAAGATCAAGCTCATATCAAATATTTTCTCTATCACTGAATTAGTACTTCAACAGCATGCAGAAAATCACCATAGAACAGTAATAAGGCAATGGAAAGTAGTAAAACAAACAAAAGCAGAAACAATAAAGATAAAGAAATCCATTTGCAAAGGCAAACTCAGTAAATTTAGGAAGCTTTATAATTATTAAGGTAAAACGGTCTCATGAGCCATGATCTCCAATTTGCTTCCCAAGCTTTTGACTTGAATAAAACTTCTTATTTTCCTTATATGACAGACCACAAAATGCTGAATAATGCAAAATGTTTAGTCACACTAGAATGTTAACACAGCAAGGAGATAAATCAGACCACTCCAATGAATGGGTAGGCATCTTCGGAATAGCCAATCAGAATCAATCAAACCATTTTACCGATTCCAATCACACAAAAAAATCAATGAGATTGGCCACATTTGTTAACCATAATTCTGGAGGGAGCCACTTCAGCAACATTAAAGAAATCACACATACAATAGTTAGTTACCACCAAACCATGCAATACCTGCTTGATTTAAGAGGAGCACAGGGATTTCGGGGCAGGGTAGGGCAGTGATAATTACATTTTTAGGTGTTTTTATTAAATACTTTCCAGTTCAATTTAGTTAGTTTTAGGTTCAGTTTTGTGCTTCTACATGTTATTTTTAGTACTTTTCTCATTTGTTTGTTTTCTATACGATTGTATGAAGAGATAGTGCAATCATCGAACAAAGAGAAGAAATTCTGCAGTCAGAGTGATCCACTCCTTGGCGCAATTCCAATCCACACCGAGGCGCAATATGGGACCACGCCAGGGCGCCATGTTTCTAGAGTATAAAGAGAGCCAGGTAGAGATTCTATGCCACGACGTGGAAAGGAATTACGCCGCGGCGCCATTACATAAAATCATGTTTATTTTGTTAGGGCTTCAAAGGGCACTATAAAAAGAGATTTTTAAAAACAAATAGAGGAGGCTAAAGACGGCTTCAAGGATAGCACTTCAGAGCATAAAACGCACATGTTGGAGACAACCATGAACAACAAGATCAAGAAATCTTGCTACTGCTTCAAGATTTTTCTTCTAAGTCTCTTCTTCTAGTTTGCCATGTTTTCTTTTACAATTGTTGTTTGTTTTACATTCATTATGAACCAATACTGTTAAGTAGTTAATATTATCTTGATTTTGATTGTCTAAATTGTATAAGTTTTGGTTAATATCAATATTTAGTTTATTTAATTCTCGTGTGACGATAAATCAACCGTGGTAAGCAACGAATATGAAAAGAGATTTGAAAAATTGAAATTGAGCAAAGGACGCCATGGTGCCATGTCAGCTGACGCCAGGTCACGATATTCCTGTCTAAGTAAAATTTTGAGTCAGAGAATTGGTGCCATGGCATGGTTTCATTCTACGCCACGGCGTGAACTGACGAAAGGGCAAACATAAGAGAAGTCATACAGTTGACACCGTGACATGAAACCGATCTACGCCATGAAGTGGAACAAAAATTTGTGAAAAGTTTGGGTTTTGTTGATCGACTCCACAGCGTGAATCAATCTATGCCACAGAGCTAATGCGATTTCCATATAAAATGCAGCCATTTTCTGAAATTTTTCAACCTTCTCTCTACAAACCCTAACACTATTTCTCACAATTCTCTCAACAATTTCGTTTTAAAACCAACTCAAATCCATTTCAATTAAACACCTCTACATCAAGATTCAAGCAAGAAACATCAAAGTTCTGGCAATTTGAACTGATTAAAGTGGAGATTCAAGAGGATTTGGGTGTGACCGCAGCAGTAGGGAAGCAATTTCGCTTTTTTTTTATTTCTAAGTATTTATTTTTTTTAGGGACTTTTTGTTAATGGTTATTTGTTAACTAGTTAAAATTGCGTTGATTTTTATTCATTTTTGTTATTTGTGTTTTGCATTGGAATTTTGTTTAGTTGAATTGCCTTTAGGGAAGGTAGTGCTTAAAGATTATTATTAGAGAACTTAATATAGTGTTCTAGTTTAGATATATGCCACCCAAACGAGCTCGAGTGAAAGCCCCGACAAACTACGATGAGAACAAATTTGTCTCCCAAGAGACAACAAATAGGTATCAAGATCAGCTTATAAAGAAAATAATTCCTGAGAGAGGGTTTCAGATCCTGGATTACCACTATTTTCAAGATCTGAAATCCCTAATCCGAGGTAGGCGTTGGTTGGGTAGTGCTCCGTGATCACCCAGACTCTGCAATAGTGTCGTTGATAAGAGAATTTTAGCCAATACAGGATAAAACAAATCTAGGCGGACGATTGTGAAGAGGCGTGAGGTAGTTTTCACCAGGAAGGCTATAAACGCAAATTACTTTTTGCCACCCGAATGGATGATGAGTATCTCCAATATCTAAGACATTTCGTGAACTTAGATGAGTTGATTAGTTTCTCGTGTAGACCAGGGACCAATTGGTCAAATAAAAGGAATGAGCCTATCTCCTTTAGGACTAGTGCCTTTAGTAAACAAGCCAAAATTTAGAGCAATGGTGTTATATTGTTTGCTAAAGGGCTTTACCATAGATGTAAGGAGTCTCCTTTACACATCCATTTATTACATCTTGCGCACCCCCACAGCCGCCATGTACTTTCCCTCACTAATCACAGATTTATGTAAGAAGGCTGGCATGCCATGGAACAACAATAAAGAGACCCAATTGCCCAAAGGAACCTTTGACTAAACCCTATTGATGAAAATTTAGGAATGGAGGGATGTTGATCTTATCGGACCTTCTTCTTCGTAGTCAGCTCAGCCATCAGCAAGGCCATCCTCTTTAGCACCGACTCAACCTCTAACCATGACTCAGAGAATGGTTAAACATGAAGAGCAGTTGCGGCACTGACAAACTTTCTGGTTGCATACAGTCAAGTTCAACAGACTGCCCTCTGCAGCTTGCACTTCAAGCCGAAATCCTGAACCAGATCCCAACTTTCTCGCCACCACCCAATGATATACCATCCGAGTTTGCCCCTCAACATGACATATCTAATTCTAAAGAGGATGATGACGATGTGTGATGGCTTGCAATAAGACACATCTAAGGGAGTTTTCTAATCCTTATTGTGTTTTATTTTATTGCTTTACATGTTTATTTGTTTGTTCACATGAGGGCATGGCTCAATTTAAGTTTGGGGGTAGGGATATATATATTAAAAAAAAAAATTTCTTAAGTGTTTAGGTTTGTTTTGTATTGTTTTTGTTTTCTCTGTGTTTTGGTTGTTTGATGGTCGATGATAGGATTAGGATTGCCTTCGTGATTGCCCATGATTAGAAAATTTAGCATGATTTTGGAAAACTGTACATTAATTGTTAATTCCTCGAACAAGTCTTGAGCACTGAAATTTTTCTTGAGGTAAATGTGTTAAACTAAAAACAAGTTGTGCAGTTGAGCTAGAAAAATATCCACCAGTAGCTTTAAAACTTGCTTTCAATTCCTCTTGAAGCGAAATCCTAAGTGTCTGTACAGCCTAGAAAATGAGGTAGGTCTTCATTCTGAATCGTTTATGCATGTCAAGCCACCTTAAATCAGATCAATTTCAAATTTTCACCCCTTGGAGCCATACAAGAGGGATTTTTCTTTGTTAACACTTAAAACTTTTCTTCACTCGATGAACTTAAACACATTGATCATACCTTTCTAAAGGATCTACGACACGCATGGATGCATAGTGAGAGATGAAGAAATTATTTTCTTTCTAAGCTAATCCGGATACCTATTTGTGGCCTCTTGAGAGACAAATTTGTCCTCATCGTAGTTTGTAGGGGTTTTCACTTCGGCTTGTTTGGGTGGCATAAACTAAAACGTTATCTAAAGTTCCCTAACAATAATCTCTAAGCACTATCTTCCCTAAGGGCAATTCAACTAAACAAAATCTCACTAAACAAAATTCCAATGCAAAATACATATAAACCAAAATGAAAAAAAATCAACGCAATTCTAACAAGTTAACAAATAAGCATTAACAAAGACTCCCAAAAAAAAAATTCAAAACTCAAAGAAAAGGGAAATCACTTCCCTCACTGTTGTGGTCACGCCCAAATCCTCTTGAATCTCCACTTTAATTGATTCAAATTGTCAGATCTTTGACGTTTCTTTCTTGAATCTTGATGTAGAGGTGTTTTATCAGAATGGATTTAAGATTCGAGTTGGTTTTGAGACAAAATTGTAGCGAGAATTGTGAGAAATCACGTTAGGGTTTGTAGAGAGAAGTTGAAAATTTTCAGAAAATGCGTGTAATTTATATAGAAATCGTATCAGCATTGTGGTGTTCGGCATCGATCAACAAAACCCTAATTTTCCACAAATTCTTGTTCCAAGCTGTGACATAGTTCGGTTTCATGCCACGGCGCCAACTCTCTGACTTTTCTTATGTTTGCCCTTTCCTCAGTCTATGCCGTGGTAGAATGAATCCACGTCATGACACCAACTCTCTGACTCAAAATTCCACTTTAACAGGAACATCGCACCGCGACGCCCTTCGTCCATTTCAATTTTCAAATCTCTTTTCATATTCGTTTATTGCCAGGCATGACTACCATCCTACTGTAACCTACTAATACAGGGCAATCCCCATTCCTCTTTTTCTTGAAAGAAAGATATTCAATCTTTCAAATAGGCAAAGTCAAGATTCCTTTATTACTTGTAGCTAGAATTTACTTATTTGACGTGGCCTTCTATGCTGCCATCATTGGTCTAAGAATTTAACATTATACCCTAATATATAAAGTTTAAATCATTTAACAACACACCGATTTCTTTTGGGACGGACAAGTTAAAGTATGCATTATTGATAAGCACCCATGATCTCAAAGCTAATGCAAGAATAAGATAATCTAAAATATACTTATTAGATCCGAACATTAAAATAGAATTCACATTTCGGTAAGAGGGCTTTTCTCAAATATTAATATTAGACCTTTTCCTAATAACTTACCATGTGACCGGATAAAGAGAGGCAAGATTATTGTGATACACTACATTAAATACAAGGGAGTTATGTGACAGGTCAAGAATTCAAATATGGAACATTTATCTCTAATACCATGTTAAATATATAACTTTAACTCAAAATGCTTAAGCTTAGGTCGATGAGTAAGAGCCTAACGATAGTATTTAAGCTATAACATGACCCTCAAATGTGGTCGCACATGAAACACATAAAAAACCTAATATTATTGTTTAATTAACTAAATAGTGTCAACTCAAACACAAGACCGTTTGGTCAGTACGGCTCTAATACCATATTAAATTATCGCTTGACTTAAAAGTCTAAGCTATTAAGTAAGGATCCAACATTAATATTTAATTCTAACAAAAAGAAATATTAAAAATAGGACTGGTGATTTTATAGATAACACATTATTCAAATTGACTTATTTAATTTAATTTTCTAGTTAGAATTTTTCTATTTTAATTTTCTCAGCATCCTAGGTCAGGCAGCCTGGCCTAACTCACCAATCCTCCACCAGCTTCAAAGAAAGAGCAGAATAAATTCTTCCCTGAAATTAAGATGTAAGCACAATGGACACTAAAAAAAAGCAGCAATTCAGTTAATAACTAGACATTCAAGGATTACATTTGCAAACACTTCAGGGAATACTAGCTAAATCAAGACTAGTAGAAATTTCCATCTCAGTGAAATCCTTTGAAAATCATCTAAGGGTTCTTGTTTCCAAATGTCCTCACCTGTTTCTTTTTTTTTAATACCCAAAAATCTCACCTTTTTCTCTTTTTCAATACCCGAAAAACTCCTTTTTATGTGTTCCACAAGTTCTAAAAGAGTGACTAATTCCTAACTATGAGCTTGGTAATAAAAAGAAAAGATTATGGAATATAATCATACCAAAATAGGTAGCCCGTAGAACAGCTATACCCCTTGATCTCTTGATCTAACCAAGGGCCTTAACCACTCAACCCAATCCTTAAGGATCCATATGTCCTCACATCAAAAGTTCAGTCAAATGTCCCATGGTCTAGAAAGCCTGTTCCTCTCCCACTTGACCAGCTCCAATATCATTTACCACCTTGATATCCTGAACCCCTTATAGCGTCTTACTTTTAGCACCTATGCAACTAGATTGACCATGCAAAGATCTTGAATATTATTTTGTATTCTCCAAATGACACCCCTGAAATTTTTTTTATTCTTTGTTTTTTTAAAACCTAGAAATTTTTTGAACTTCCTCTTGTTCACCGAGTTCAGAACGGAAGGCTAAGCTTGATAGCTGGAAAACATGTGAGACATATATATATATATATATATACACCAAACACCTGGCCCCAGGGGATTTGAACCCTTGACATCAATAAAGAGGCAAGGGCTTCTTACCACTAAGCTCCACTCTTGAAGCATGTCAACCCTGAATTGATACCCCTACTACCAGACAACAACCATAAATTAACAAAGGTCTTCATCGCATGTTGATTCCCCTTGGTCTGCAACTTGTTACACGTATTTTCAGGAGGAATTTGTCAGTTCTATCAGGGGTTAATAGCTTATTGATAGTTTAACTAAAAATCTGATACCTAGCTAAAGGATATTCCTTTAGCTAACAAGCGGCTAGACACTCCACATGCCCAACAACTATTTAGCATACTCACCAAAATTGTATTGTTAAAGCCAAGAGCATCAACTACCAGGTCATCACGAAAAGGAAATAGCTATGAGTAGATGAAGAAACCTTTAACAGCTCTATCCAGATCTAGAAATCTTTAATAGATGCAGAATACTGATTATGCCTGCTTTGATGTTCACATTGCAAAACTTTAAATGAATAGTTAGGATATTAAGGGCGTTCGTTCTTTTCTTCAAACCTGAATAGGTCTGAATTAAACCGAAGTTTGAATATAAAAATATAAATGATATGTTTGTTTCTTCATTTTAACATCTAAATTGAAATGTCTGATAACTAATATTTTTATAAATATATCATTATTTATATATATTATTTTCACTTGTAATTTTATTTTACATAGAAGTGTTTAAATATCAATATTTAGTATAAGTTTAATTAATCAAAAGTGTATAATTACGTAAAAATAAAATAAAAATAAAAAACTAAAGGATTTGATATAAGGATAAGTTAAGTGAACATTAAATAAATTTAAAAATTTCAGAGAAACATAATACAAAATTAGAAATAAATAATAATATTTTTAAATATAAAATATTATGTTATATAAAAATTGGTCATAAATGAATTTTGTAAGTGCATTTTAGAAAATTAGAGGAATTATAAAGGATTCAGACATTTGCAGTCAGACAAAAGCTAAAAATTTTAGCTTTCTCCACTCAAATCAGATTGTCTGGGACTCAGTCTTTAAGTCCAAAAACAAACAACTTAAAAATATTCTAAGTTTGAGAATAACTCAAATTCAAACTTCGGATCAGAAAAAAAAAAATCTCCTAATAAGGAAAACCTCAAATTAGGTTAAAAAACTAAAAACAATATAATAAATAAATAACAAGCTGCTCTGAAATCTGCAAAGCAAAAAGTAGCACCTACACTAAATCGGCAACTGGGGAAAGGCTTAGAGCGCACACCGAAATGAGGGAACTGGCCATTATATGACATTAAACATGGAGCATCTCTAAACCAGCAGAGTACCACATATGACAGCAGGCCCTGTTTTTTCTTATTTGTATTTAAGAAACATAAATCTGTTTTAAAAACTGAGGAACTATAAACATCAAGTTTCCGTTCCTCATCAAAACAGAAAATATATACCAGTGGCACGACAGATCAAGAATACTTATAGAAAAGGACAGTCTGAAAAGATCCCTAGTAATTGCAAAAACCCAAAACACTCCACCGACCTGCAAGGAATTCTGAAAAAAAAATGAAATCCAAAATAAAGAAAGCAGAATTTCCCCAAAACTCCGAAATCATTGAAGCCTAAAGAGAAGCCTGGAATTGAACTTTACCCCATGAAGTAAACAGGTAATGAACTCCAGAAAAAGTAAACACTTATCTAAGAAAGTTTTAATATACGCCTGCAGACTGCATTAACTCCAAGGTTCACATTCAGGTTAAAGGCAACTTTTATCTACTAACACTGCTCACATTGGGAAAAACTTAGTATTCCAAATCTAAAACTTTCCATTTTGCAGTTGTGCTACTTATATTATAAATATGAAACATAATGACATTATATCCCTCTTTCATTATCTGTAGACATCTTGGTCTGGGTGGGGGAGCATATATCAGTATTTACACACCAGAAGGCATCAAGGAAATATTGACCCAAGCAGAATAGAGTTTTTTCACCCAGGAGACACTACAAGCTTCTGCAAATCTTGTTTTGAACAATCAAACTATCCAACTTTCGAAGGACAAAAAGTATCGTGTAACATTCACTACAAAGCAACCAGAAAGATGCCACAAATAAATAAAATAAAATGAAAAGTTATCAATTAGAAGAGAGAATGAGAATTACGCAGCAAAGTATTATCGTATAATCCTACAAAATTAAGGGAACAAGTGCATTTGTCCAAATAAAGAAAGAATTTGACTTACCTTTCAAAATAAAAATGCTTTGAGTTGATGCAAATTTTGGTGCTAACTTTAATTTGAAGCAGAACTTGCAGCACATGAAGCTTGCACATTATTATCATCATCAAGGCCATGACTCTCAGCTAGTTGCTGGCTGTGCGATTCTGGAACTGAGCCATTTGGACTGTTTGACACAGAAGAAGTGCCAGTTCTATTATTGTCTCTAGTTTCTAGACGCTCCATCATGCGTGATACTGTTGCAATTCCAGCATTTCTAACTTCAGAACCAAGATCTGCCATTGTACTGTTGCGTGAAAAAAATCTGTCTTTCCACCCTCTTGTACTCTTTGAAATAGATTCCTTGTACCTGGAGGGAACAAATTGGTGAAATTTTTATCACACTCTGCAAAGAAGGGGGATCCAGTTCTATCAAAACTCCTTGAAAACAAAGATGTTTTGTATAATTTATACCTCATTGAAACTGCACTAAATCGAGATTTTAGAGATTCTGAAAATGATTGGAACTCTGACGGTCCTGCTCTATCTTCACTATTTGTAGAAGACTGATTAGGAGATCTCCTACAAGAAAATAATAAATACACAATTGCAACAATATAAAGAAAAAGAAATAAAAAACTGTTGAGCAAGTAAAAGATTTCATGGAACTAAATAATGAGAAGACAAAGAATCAGATAAAAGAATAGTAGATACCTATTGTTTAAAGTATTTCCATGTTGACTGGAAGCAAGAAAACTTGAAGCAGATGCAGAAGCAGAAACATGATCAGCTTGAGAAGAAAGCATTTGTATGTTTGGTTGTGAAGATTCTTCGGCCACAGTTGGAGGAGTTAAAGGAGTTGTAGTGGCAGGAGCTACTTCACTTTCTCCTCTCTGAGTAGAAGATGAAGAAACAGGGCCAGCTGGAGTTGAATTAGGATGAGTTGAGAACACTAAGAACTGTGGACGACCATGAGCTGATGATCCATTCCTATGGCCTTCCCTCCTAGCAATGTGGCGAGCTCGCCCCATTGCAGCAGCAGCAGCTAAGTGCTGGATTATACGTTCTTCAAGTTCAGCATCATTTGCACCCACTGGCAACTGCATAAGAGGCAACAATAATAAATTGATACCGCCTATAAAAATCAAACTTATGTGTGATCTAAGAACAAAATAGAGCTTTCAAATATCATAGGCAAAGTACAAACATGCTGTAACTCAAAATCTCCCAGAGTTGGATGATGAAATATGGTGGCATTTCTAGATGGATTAAAACTAAAGCTCCTTTCCCGCTCTACACCCTCAAGCAATTCCTGGCTGCAAAGTCGAGCAAAATAATTAAATTGAATTGAACTATGGGTGTTAGGTACCCAGAAAAATAAATAAATAAGGTAGGAATGTGATAGAAACCTGGAGGGATCCTTGAAGCTTATAGGCTGCCAACACATTGGGCAGTGGGAACTTCTCTGACACCTACAAGATTAAAATAAAATTAACTAATCTTATATTCTCATCTTTTCAAGTATTTTTTAACACCTAGACCTTCTACAAGCTTTGACCAAATTTCTATGAATGAAAGGAAAGTGAATGGCCTGAACTTAGACAAAAATAGTCAAAAAGTACACTCAAGATACTTGTAAATCTCATCAATGACAAAAGAAAAAGAAATAAACTATGTTTATTCAGCACAAGGCTCACTTCTTCTTTTTTCCCCTCCTGTTAGCTGAGTGTCATTCAGCTAGAAGGTTGCATAATAAAGAGATTGAAGACAAAGTAGATTTTAAAAATTTTGAGTTACAAACAATATTTAACTGAGGCAATTCTAATACAACCCCAGCAATAGAAGGATATAAATAACTTACAAGTTGGTGGTATATTTTAGTTTTCTTTGTAGTTTTACAATTTAAAACCAAACTTTCACATAAAACCACATTTCCTAGTTAGCCTACCTTTTCTATTTAATTAAAGCTGGAGACTCTAACCAATTCAACCATCAACATGTGAAATGTGCAAATAATCAATTTTACAATATTACATCTTCATGCAACCAAAGCATCTAGTATCAGATATCCTAGGAACTTCCTACATAATATAATCAATTTCACAAACTTGTGTGATTACAGATTCATAAATATCGAAACTAAATTATTCTATTTCATTTTTCACAAACTTAATGGTGTATTTTCTTTTCCTTTCATACCACAAGTCTCTCAACTGCCTCCCTGTCAGCGAATCCTAAAATAGAGCCTTTTTCCACACCACAAAAGCTTGGTATGCAGGAGAAATGTGAAAGACATATATATCCCAGGTAAGTGGCTACCTCAATAACGGGGCTAAAAACTTTTTATCAGTAAGCCCTGCCTTAACGGTCACAAGCTTAACAACGAAATAGAGATTCTATAATAATCAAAGCAGGCCAAATGTGGGTTAGAAACGACTAAACACAGATTTTTCTCATGTTTAAATAACGTTCTTGCTTGGGACATTTGTACTGAAATCATGTTAATATCCCGACCATGATCGAGTGTTGCGCAAAATAAATTAAAGCATTCCAGTACACCACAAAGAATATAAATCACTTGAATACGGGAAAGACAGTGAACCACCACAATCTTTATGGCATGTTCCTAAGCAGATGAGTTGTCTGATGGTAAACATCAATCTCAGTTGACTACCATCCACGCAATGCAAACATACTTCTGCATCGTATCAAAGGCAATTAGAGGTCATTTGTTCATTCACATTGACACATTAATTAAATAGGCTATAAGCTTGTAAATCTGTAGCTCAAAATATAATTTCCAACATCAAGCTCGGATATAACACAAGTTAATTTATTAACTATTTATGCAAATTAAAAGCTCTTTTATGCAATTTCAAGATCTTTTTTGTCATTAATGTTCTACAATTCTATAAACCACATCGCTGTAATATGACAACTTCTCAAACTGTGCTTCTCAATATTCATTCATATTCTGAGTGCCATTCATTAGGGCACTCTATTAACCGAGATATTTCTTTGCCTTGGACTAGGAAATTCATTCAAACTATAAAGACACCCTTGCATCGGGTCAAGGCCATCTACCTTTACCATGACAGTCACAACAGTTACTTAGTCATAAAAAGTAAAAATCCTTCAAAGCAAAATTAGAGAATACCATTCAAGAATGCACTGAAGATGAAACTCATGCTTGCAACTAGTCAACTGCATAAAAAATAGAGAACAGCGTCAATAATATATAAAATAACAACTAAAAAGAAGAGATCAGTAATACTGAAATTACAGAATACCGTTGAAGGATCACTCTCACAAAAGGCTTCAAGGCATATGCTGCAAGCATCATCACAAGCATCTTGGATTCCCCCTTCGACAAAAGCCGCGGCCGAAGTCAAATGGGCGTCAGACTCCACGTTCTCATCCATCGCCTACAAATCCACATCACCAAAGCTTAAAATTCTCAAAAATCAGCTCATTTACACAATCCCTATAGTGGTTGGGGAAAACACATCAAACCCACAAACGTTAAATGCCACCTTCACCAAAGCACACTCACAACTTCCACTCACCAAACACACAGTCACTTTCACTCACAAAATATTACCTATTCACAACACTTTACCAAAACTGAGTCCGTAAAAATTGCAAACAACAGAAATAAAATTTTATATTTAAAAAAATAGACAAAATAAAAATAAACATCAAAAAAGAAACTTGTCATAAAAAATTCAAAAAAATAAATTAATAAATTAAGATTCCAACCATTAAAATAAAAAAGAATTTACCTCAAGTAGGAAAATAAAGAAAGGATCTTGCGCAGGATTGAGTGTGGAGATCGAGTGGGAAAAACCCTAGTTGAGATTTAGAATGAAGAGGAGGAGGAGGAGGAGAAGAAGAAAAGAAGACTTGTGTTGGTGTTGATGGAATGGTGATGACTTTTTGGGCAGATGAGAGAGAGAGAGCGAGGGAGGAGATGACTAAGCTGGGTCTTCGACTCGTTGTTCGATGGACACGTGGCAAGCTTGTTCGTAATATCTTTTTGACGAGTCTTATGAGCTTTTGTGCAGTCCAGTGCAGCAGGACACTGTAGTGTGTTTGTCCATGAGTATGAGTGGCTATGATCTGTATTTTGTTACAATTCCATATTTGGTCAGCATTAATTCCCAACTGATTTCATAAAATTTGGCATTGTGTATAAATTTTGGTGAATTTCAAAGTTGATTTAGATGGGAATTGTTGCGTTGAGGTATGAAAGTTAATTTGTGTAGATTTGGAAATGGTTAATTTGTGTATAAGGATTGTATTGAAATGAAAGTGAATTTGTTGGATGGGCAGCTATGATACGAGTTAAAGGAAAATATTGGAACGAAAAATTTAGTCATTGCATATATATATTGGTAAAGTTGTGCTTGGGTGGAAAATATCTTGAACTATTCTTTATTTTTGGATTAATAGATGACCGTAGGGTATGGGTCCTTGAATGTAAATTATTGGTATGTGTGTTTGTGATGTTCGTTGATGGATATTGTTCACTTATAACTATTGTTTGTTGTGGATGTAAAAGGTCCAGAATAAAATCATTACAGACCTTGGATTGGTGGTGTTGCTTGTGCGCTTAGCTCCAAGGATATTTGTTTAGAATAGTGAAATTGATTGACATAAGCATTTTGTGTCTTTGCATTGGAATTGTGTTTTGACTTATCATTATTGATAGTTGTGGTTAGTGTTCTTGGAAAATAGGTCTATGTACCTTAAAATAGACTCATGGAGCTTTCTTTTCCAAGTGGTATCACTTCAAAAGCATTTTCATAAAATTTTTAAGAATTCTTTAAAGACTGTTGCAAAATCCTGGAAATCCCATTTTTATTGCAACGTGTTTGCATAACTTGTAAAAATTGCACTGATTGTGAGAATATTGTTGCAAAACCAATATGTTTATCTGATTAATCATTTGTTAAGTTTTCTTTCAAATTGGTTTTACTCGAATTGGGTTTTGTATAATTCTTAGTGATTAAGTTGAAGTGTGTTGCTAAATTCTTCATTTGGCTAAATGGAGTGATTGCTTGGTTGTGTGAAACTTGAGTTAAGTGGTTCGTGCATCCACCAACTCAAGAGTCCAAAATGGTAATTCAAATTCTTGTGAGACTTGAGAATGCTAGTTTTGTGTTTGTGCATGAAATAGAAATGTGGGGAACTTGAGTTTAGTGATTATGTGTGAGCACTAATTCAAGGGCCTTAAGAATAGTACAAGTTCGGATATGAGTGCTAGTGTGGTCTTTGGTTTTGTTAGCCCCTTTGGACAACTCTAGTTGGTTGATAACTTGATTTAGTAAGTCAAAATGATATCATGAGTATTTTTGCATTTGTATTGGGTTGTGTGTTGAATTATCATTATTGATGGTTGATGGATGGTATTTGTTTTATGATTATTATTGGTTGATGGATAGATATGGTTTTCTCATGCACAAATGATGGATGGCTTGTGTCATTTCTCACATTTTTAATGTATTTAAATGAGTTATGGATGGTGACTTGGCTCGTCTTGTGTATTTTCTTATATTTTGACATGGGCATGGAAAAGTATCGGTGTTAGACCTTGGATGGGCCATTGTAATATGGATCCAAGAGGAACACAAGTATTGAAGTCTTAGTATTAGGCCTTGGATAGGCCGTTGAAATACATGTCTAAGAAAAACACTAAAATTGATTTTTATGAACATATTGATACATTTGTATATGAAAGTCTTAGTGTTAGCCTTGGATGGGCTATTTTGATATATATTGGTGCACATATGATGATTGATAGGTGACATATAAAACTTTGTTAATAAATATGTATTGAACATTAGTGCATGAGTGGTGATCAATATAAGTTTACAAGAATGCATAACATATTGATATGTGTGGCATATGAAATTGGTTAATATGTGTGTGTGTGTGTGTGACCTATTTGTGGATGTATGGTGATTGATATGTGTAACAAATGATATTGATTAAGGAGATGCATGATGTGTTGGTCTATAGATGTGAATTACTTGCTTGGCTTATAATTTGGTTAATAGGAATTCTTGACTTGCATGAATCTGTGAGTGTATATCGTTGAGTATAAGGTTAGAGATGTCTTACTGGGCTATATTGCTCATCCCTTTCTCCACAGGTATATAAGATGATGTATAAAATAGAGATGTTCTAAAACTCTTTTAGAGGAATTGGACGATGTTGTGTATATGTTAATTTAGGATGCATTTGGGTTGTAGCCTATAATTTAGTAGGCTCTTTTATTTTAATTATTGACTAATGTATTTAATTTTGGACATTGGCACTAGTGCTTTTACATGTTTTTGGATGATATATTAGACCACTATTCATATTATGTGAAAACTTATAATATATATATGTTTTAGGAAATGATACTAGATAGTTACCATATGATATACAAGCTTTGAAATTAACTTATGAACGTGGGTGTTGGATTGTGTTGAATAACTTCATCTCATTCTTTGTATATATTCATCTTGATTAGCACTTAAAAGTGTATGTTTATTAAGAGTTTAAATCATTGTTTTTACACTTTAAGTGCTATTAATGT